>JAOXJJ010000395.1:2202097-2242170 GCA_025769935.1 Phoenix roebelenii | reverse complement strand
TTTTTTACCCCCCCCCCCCCCCCCCACCCCTCTCTCTCTCCAAGTTTATCATGCGTTAATATTAAACAAGATGTTTTTCTTTGGATTTTATAGTTTTCTCAAAAATTTACCAATGCTTGTGAGTATGATATAGTTAATTTATAAACTATTTTCTCTAGGTTTGTTGATACTTGCCTTTGTAAAAAATTTCTTGAGGTTTGTTGATATTTGCCTTCTCATTATCTTACAGCAGAATCAAAATTTCATCTTGCTGGCTTAAACTCCAAAATTTTGTCTTAGGTTGCATATATGTCAGAGTTTAGCTTCTGCTTCAGTCTCTTGTCAGTGTAGCTGGTGTTTAGGGTGCTATGGCTCGAAGAATGCATTTCAAGTATCAACAAGTATCGACAAGCTGGATGCACTTCAAACACTTCCAATAATTATCAAATTCCTTGAAAGTAGATTTAAGAGATTGTGGATGTTGGATGCATACGATACTTGTAACCACTTTTTTTGGTCCATGAAAGCATCTCAGCCTTTGAAATGCATGTTAAAGAGGTTATACTCATTGCATTTTTGAGATAAAGAGTTACAATAAGAATTCATAAATTACTAATAAGTTAGCACCTAGCAACAAAGGAAAACTATACCAGTTTTTTATAATATTTTAATATTGTCAATTCTACATGTCAAAAAAATGACATAATTATGGTTGAATTTACATTTTCTTTTTGTATGTTCCCTTCTCTCTCTCCCTCTCTCTATTTTCATCTTGCCAAATAAAATATGTGGATGTGTATCCAAATTGATTCCTGTGCCAACATCTACACAACAATGTATGTAGCAAATGGAAAAGCTATTAATTGAAAATTCATGTAAATCATTAGCATATTGCATCATTGTTCGTATACTAATCCTTAATTACTTTATTAGGCTGCAAATGCTTGTACTGTGTTAGTTAGAAGCTTGAGAAATGTTTTCCACAAGACCTCGTTTTGTTAACTTTGCTTTATTAGGTTGTTATGTTCTTAATATTTGATGAAGACTTCCTATTAGTATTATTGAAACACTAGTCTTTCTATCTAGGTAGAGGTTGTTGTTATGGTATGTTGTATGGTTCTATTATCTCTGCTTCATTAGGTTGTTATAGTCTTCACATCTCTTGATTACTTCTTATTAGTATAATTCAAAAAAATCAGTTTGGCTGTTTAGGTAGAGGTTGTTGATATAGTGTCTTATATAGTTCTGCATTGTCAGTCACCGGATATCTATGACTTAGAACAGTCCTTACTACATATTCTCCTTGTAATGTAACTAATCTATTTTTACTATTAAAGAGACTGGCAATTTCTCTTCTTTCACTTTTTGCTTATGATTTTATTTGTATGTTTTCTGATTTATCCATTTTGAGCCTCTTTTTTTGGTATTTTGCTGCTTTATTTGTGTTGGTGTCCATTCATTGGGTAGTGTTTCTGAATTTACTTTCCCACTGTCAAGTGGCATCTTTTGGGGCATTTGTATGTTTACCAGCCTTTTTAAACAGAATTACAAAAAGAAAAAAGAAAGAGAAAAAAAGACTTAGGCAGTGAGAATACAGCCACATATTAGTGAATGAAGAAATAGGAGATTTAAAAATGAATGTGGTTTTGTCATATTGAATATAATACGTGTCTCCTATTTATTATTATAGGGTAAATTTTTAAGCAATTTCATGCCCCCTCCTTTATCAGCATCACAAATATTTATGATCTTTCCCTTTTATACTCTTAACTGCTTCCTATATATTGTTTCTATAAAATCTCTGTGTGAAATCCTTAGTTGACCTCACATCAGCAGTAGCTTATCATTTAGTTATTTCACTTATCGTCATATTGTTCTTATCATTATTTGAGTGGATGACTTCTCTTTACAATCCAGTAACAATAGATGTCTTTAGAATACATGTCTGAAGAATAATATCCATAGGATATAATCCTGTAGGAAATTATTGATGAATAGGCTATTTCTCTGTTATCCTAATTTTCTCTAGAAATACTCTTTCTATTGCAGCTTGCCTTTAATTTTATGGTTCAAAAACACTTGTTTCATGATGCTTGATTGACCAAGTGCTTGATGGCAGGTAGCAAGTCTTGCATTAGCAAAGTCTCTGGATAAAGTTATCTATATTGCTTAATGACATAGAAAGTGTTTTGTTTGCTAGCTTTTAGCTGTAACTTCATTAGAGTATCAAGAGACTTTCAATGTATATTTGTGTAGTTCTTTCCCTTCCTCTGCATATGTTCTTCAAGTTGTTTATCCTTGGTATTTGAATAAAGTTGGATATTAAGTTTTGATGTACATATTTTGAAACCAATGTATTTTACATTGTCTAGTTTTTGACTTGATGACTATTGTAAATCTGAAGCTTCAAATATAATGTCCTTCGATCTCATAATCTGAAGAGATGTCCAGATGTTCCAACTAAGCCATTTCTTTGATTTTAAGTTTAGTTGACAGATTTTTTCGAGAAGGCAGAATGGAAATTGAACTGATTTATGGGTTGCTCTTTGAAAATATATTGTAACTTTTTCCAGAGTCTTTTCCATTTCATGAACTTCATGCATTTAGAGAACTTCAAGAGGATTTGTAAATTATTTAGTGGATAAAGAACCTAAAGGCCAAAATTGAAGTAGCTTAGAAAAGGAAAAAAGAAAAGAAACTAAGGGACATGACAGAAAACCTGAGGTTAGTCTTACTTAGTATATGAGAAGTTGTCTTCTGCATGGGAGGATGAAAGCTATGAGACTAAATGATTTTCATATGTAATTGTCCTCAATCCTAATGGTTTTACACTTTACAAAGGCTGATGTGGGCTACCTGTGTCTTTGAGCTTTATCAGGAAAGTGCTCGTTGAGGGTTCCAATTTCCACTTTGACATTTTAATATGAAGACATTGTAGTTAGGATTGTGAGCCTGCTAACATTTGAATACGGTGTATAAATGTACAATATTTTAAGTGCTTTTAGTAACATTTAATAGCTTATGGGTCTATTGAAACACAATGGAAGAACTTTTAATAATCAAAATTAAGGAAAGTTCTGGAGAAGACTTTCAATGGTGTGGAATAGGATAATTTTATGGATCTTGATGTGATTGAGGGGTTTGAGAACTAAATACATGTGATGGACGAGGAACATAGCATGATGGGTTGACTCTCCAATAAAAATGCTCTCCAATAAAATGATGGGTGAATAACAATAATAGATCAATAATGAAATTCAAATTCATAAGTGAATTTTAGCAATAAGTTATGCTTTGGACAGAGTGTGAAGGATCTCTCCATGGGCATATCTGTAGACTAAGGGAAAAGGAAATCCAAAAGGCATAATTGGGAGACATTTAGTCAAGAGATTGGTCTCGAACCTGTTGGAATGGTGAAGTCATGTTCTTTGGTGGTCAGAGTACCCTTATAAAGTCTCTCTCTGTGTGTGTGTGTGTGTGTGTGTGTGTGTGTGTGTGTATATATATGGCAAAATATGCCTCTATGTGTAATTGGAACTCTCTAGGGGCATCTTAAACTCGAATAGTTCCACGGCACCATTTTTTGGTTTCTTAAATTGCCCCTAGAAGACACTTCATATTTCTCTACTCTTCAAAATGCGGCTCCATGTGTGGGCCTAACCTGCCATGAGAATCACAACCCTCCATCTGCCTTTCACACGCATTGCATATGTCTTCACTAGTCAGATTAATAGAATGAGTACTTTCCAGCGTGGTTCAATTGGTCCATGATCATTGGGAACATAAATTACTTTTGAGTTTAACCAGACATAAATTTGTGCATCCATGAATTCCCTACTGCAAACTTGCTTATGCGTCCATGCATATTTTTTCCCTGTTTTCTGTTTATGTATCTTTTCAGCTGCTTTAGGCTTCTTTTGGATTCTACTTTGTCCAGGGCCTAGTTTTGTACAGTAAAAGATATATGCCATCTTCATTGGCTGCCTTCCACAAGTCAAAGGACCAAACACCCAACAAACATAAAGAAACTAATTCCTTGTTTCTTTGTACTTCTGTTATTCCAAATTCAAGAATGTCGAGGACTGGAGGATAGTGATTCTTTTGAATAGGTGTCATAGATTAATGTTTCCTTTGACTATGATCTAGTAGTAACCGTGACCACATCTTTGTCTGTTGCCCTAGAATTGGTCATTGGCAATCATCTATCAACTTCCTGTCAGATGTAACAGGCTTTTCTATGGATCATGAAAATCATGTACTTTAAAGTGCGCTTGCTGCTGTATGCTATAGATCTCAAAGCACTCATGTACATCCCTGCCTACAATCATAGTAATTATCTGAGTTAATGTGAGAACAACCAGATATTATGGTTACGCCTGTTCTCATATGAAAACTATCTTATTGAACTAAATGGTTGCATATATATAATGTAGTTTTCAATCATGATTTCATACTAAATCACTAGTTGGTGGGTTGCAGTAGTTGTTGATTTTGGTTTGTGTAATTTATTGGTTTGTTCTTCATTGTTCTGCTCCTTGTGTTTGGTTCTCCTGGAGTACATGCAAAATGAATTTACAGAACTATTTTGTGCTTTATATGAAAAAGAAAGGTGCTATTACAAAGGTAGCATTAACAAATATGAGGCAGTTTAAGCCACATCTAGTTATCTTTCAGAACCCTAGTTTCACTTCAGTCACAGAAATGAAGTGCCATTGATGGTTATGGGAGATAACTCTAAGCAACTTGTGGACTGTAGTTAAAGGGTGCCATTGTTTGTTGTAAGGATACTAAGCCTGGAAGTTACAGAAATTTCCTTCTAAGCTTTCTCAGGATCCCCTGGAAGCTTATTATGAGGTTTGAAAACCATCATTAAAATACCCACAGGCAGAACTATTTGAAAATTCTTGATCTTTTTGCTTAGCCAAATGATACTCCCAAATCTGCTTGAGTAATTGAATTAATCAGGAATTATTTTTTACAAGCAGTTGGAGAAAAACTTGCGAATAAAAATTAATAATGCTGGTGGTTGTCTTTTTGCTACTATGTATTATTACTCCCCCTCCCATGCTTGTTTTCACATGAATAAAAGTGACTATCAGTGCTGTAACTTTTATTTTTGTTATTTTTCCATGCTTTTAATTGTCTGAATTCTTTCCTGATTTCTGATTTTTCTCTATTTTTCTGAATTATGAATCCTTGCCTCTATCTCAATAGTTCCTGAAAATAGAATTTGTGACTATACTGAAAACTGAATTACTCTAGAACAATATCTGTTTCCTAAACTGCTTCTGATGTTACAATTTGTTCTAAACTGATACTGCTGTCGATCACATTATGCAGACTTGTTTTATTTTTCAAGATTTCTTACAATCCTTGTTTATGGGTGTGCCAACCTGTAGTTGTTCACGTTTCATAGTTCTTGTTATGATTCTTTCATTATATGAAATTATGAACTATTGTTTCCTGATGCAATTTTATCTGCAAGCTATGAAGTTCTCTAAAGTTTATAAGTCTGAATGCTCAAATTTTATGCAAGCGTGTTTCAGTTGAGATGCATGTGTCATCTGTGCGCTTGCCCATTACTTTCTTTATATGGTATCGTTACGACGACAATACACGACCCTGTTTCTCAGTGATTTGAAGGATTCCCATGATGGCCTTAATTGAATTGGATATAAATCCATTTGGTTCTCATGTTTGGCTCAGGATTTGTGATAATGCAATCCACATTAATGCGAATCAAAATAATTCTCAGTGAGAGGAAATGATAATTAAACAAGCTTGTTGAAAGCAGTCATTCTTTGTTCCATCATCTGGTGAAGATATGGATATAAAACTTTTCATCAGCTGCTCTTCCTGAATGTGCTTTCCCTCCCCCACCTCAAAAAGGGCAAAAAAGAAAGGAATGAGGATGTGTGCGTGTGCGTGTGTGCGTGCGTGTGACAACATTCATGATACGAACTTATAGCCATAGCTTTTGGAGGGTGACAACAGACATTATCAATTTTTCACTGGAGAGCATCTCCATTCTGTGCATGCACTCCCAATTAAGTTGACTATCAAATTCTTTATAATATTCATCCATTAATTACCATTTCATTTATTATGATAAATAAGGAAGAACAAGCTTACTACAATGTACGGTACAACCAGCATTGTCTGAGGCCTCTGGAGTCTCTGCTTTTGAGTTGGTAAATCATCTTAAAATTTTAGCTGGCAATGCCGTAGCCAGGTGTCGTGGTGTAGTTGGTTATCACGTCAGTCTAACACACTGAAGGTCTCCGGTTCGAGTCCGGGCGACGCCAAACTTTTTAATTTTCCAATTTTAAATTTTTTTATTCGCTATGTAATGGAAAGATAATTTTTCCTGTTTCTAATCTTTTTTCTTTGTTATTTGATGTCAGTGAAGGAGCAGGAGGTCAGCAATAACAGTAAACGTCAATCAAAAAAAAAAAAAAAAAGCAAAGGAGAATGGGCTTGTATACAATCTCTCGTGTTTCTTTTTTTTTTATTATTATTGGGTATCTGTAGATTGCTTGTAATGGTAGGAAAGGAACGGGAGGTCAGTAATAAAAACGGACGGAAAAAAAAAAAAAAAGCTCTGCTGTTGAAGTAGCTAACTTTGCATCAGCAACTTGAAGAGAGAATGACATCAATATGAGTTTTCTTCTATTCTTTTTGTTGCTGGAAATTGGACCCGAGATCGACCACTCGACTGAGGGGGAGAAGCTCCGACGTGAGATAGCGGGTGGCGATCCATCGGCGAATTGCATCCTCCGAAGAACCTAAAAAATGCCGGTGGCCAGGATTTCCGACGCCGGCCCTCCGATGCTTAAGTCAGAGGGGAGGCTTAATTTTAGAGAGGAAGATGGACTGAATGTAGAGGTCCGAAGCCCTAAGCCCGAAGCCTCCCTTGAGAGGAAGAAGTTTCCCTTTTTATAGGGGGAGTGGCAGGATTACCTGTGATGTGACTGGGCGAATTAATAGGTTTCCGTCACGATTGGACGTGGGCGTGTGAAGTAATGAGTTGTCGTGGATGGCCCGTTCCCATCATGGGAGGAGATGGCGCGCAGCCAGAGCTTGCTTGTGGTGCGCAGTGCAGTCCATTCTTGGGAATGGTGAGGTGTTGACAGTTGTAGCAGGGTATGGTCCCTGGTTGATATGTCGTGGCGTGACCGGCAAGTAAAGCATGGTGCGGTGAGGTTGCTGCAGGGCATGGCCGCAGCATGTGGACGACAAGGTCGGCCTTCTAAGGTTAGCTCGACCTTCTGTACTCGGCAGCCTTCTGAGCTCGGCCTGCATTAGCTCGGCCAGCGGAGCTCGGCCTGCATGAGCTCGGCCTGCATCAGCTCGGCCTTCTGTGCTTGGCCTTCTAAGCTCGGCCTGCATGAGCTCGGCCTGCATGAGCTCGGCGCATGAGCTCGGCTTGCATGAGCTCGGCCTACGGAGCTCGGCCTGCATGAGCTCGGCCTGCATAAGCTCGGCCTGCATGAGCTCGGCCTGCATAAGCTCGGCCTGCGGAGCTTGGCCTGCATGAGCTCGACTCGGCCTGCATGAGCTTGACTCGGTCTTCTGAGCTTGGCTTGCATAAGCTCAGGCTTGCTGTCGGATTTGGGTGCTTTAATTGTATTTGTGGATTGGTCCATTTTTTCCCCCAACATTACCTCCCGACTTCCGAGTTCGAGCAGCTTTTCGGCTCGAGTGAAGGAAGTAGTTCAGTCGTCGATCATCCTGTAATATAAACAAGTGAGCACAATGATGTAGGTGTTGGGTGGGATATACCTCTAGCACCGTCGGAGCCGGGCATCTCATGTTGAGGTAAGCGATTCTGCTCTGAAGTTGGCTTTCAGCGGTGCTCTTTGGCCTGTAGTCCGCTTTAGGCGCGCCTGCACACCAGGGGGTCCGCGTAGGTACTACCCCTGGGTCGTGCACTACAGGGGTCCGCGTAGGTACTACCCCGTTGTTAAATATCTCGAAGATCCGTGTAGGTACTACTCCGTTGTTGAATGTCATGGGGGTTCGCGTAGGTACTACCCCGTTGTTGAATGTCTGGGGGGTCTGCGTAGGTACTACCCTATTGTCGTCATCGGGCGCCACAGGGGTCTGCGTAGGTACTATCCCGTTGTCGTCGTCGGGCACCATGGGGGTCCGCGTAGGAACTACCCCGTTGTTGGATGCCTCAGGGGTCCATGAAGGTACTATCCCGTTGTCGTCGTCGTGCGCTACGGAGATCCACGTAGGTACTACCCCGTTGTCGTCGTCGTCGTGCGCCACGAGGGTCTGCATAGGTACTACCCCGTTGTTGAATGTTTCCGGAGGCCGAGGGAGCTTGGGCTCACTGTCGACTCAACGGGGCATGTTGACCTTAGTCGAGGGATCGAGCACGAGGTCGAGGGAGCTTGGGCTCGCTGTCGACCTGGTGATGCTTTCCGAGGTCGAGGGAGCTTGAGCTCACTGTCAACTTAACGGGGCATCTCGACCTTAGTCGGGGGATCGAACACGAGGTCGAGGGAGCTTGGGCTTGCTGTCGACTTGGTGACGCTTCCCGAGGTCGAGGGAGCTTGGGCTCGCTGTCGACTCAGCGGGGCATCCCGATCTTAGTCGAGGAATCGAGCACGAGGTCGAGGGAGCTTAGGCTCACTATCGACCTGGTGACGCTTCCCGAGGTCGAGGGAGCTTAGACTCACTGTCGACTCAGCGGGGCATCCCAATCTCGGTCGGGGTCTTTGATGAAGATGGAGACCAGAGATGGCCTTGTCCGTTGGCGATCGTGCACCCCCACTTGGAGTGGGGCAACGTTGGAGATAGAAATGCCCGTAGGTCGTCTTTTGCATTCTCCGACCTGGAGATAGATAAAATATTGAAATTATTTAAAGCCAAAGTGGCGTCCTGTACTTTTTGGAGACATTTTAATGGCTCCCGGCTCCGAAGTCCCTCAGGACTTGGCTCAGCACCGGCCTTCGGAGGGAGGCATTCTGAGCTCGAGCTTCTGAGCTCAGCCTGCTTGGTCTTCTAAGTTTGGCTTGCATGAGCTCGGCTTGCATGAAATCGGCCTTCATGAGCTTGGCCTTCGGAGCTTGGCTCGGCCTTCATGAGCTCGGCCTTCTGAGCTTAGCTCGGCCTTCATGAGCTCGGCGGGAGCTTCGGTGATGGCGACGCTCTGCAGGAGAGCAACGTTGCGAGCGCCATCCTGAAGACTTACACCCATGAGGAGGGAGTACATGCTGGTCTCTTACTTGCTCAGCTTATTTCTCTTCCTCTCCAACTTGTTGATGTGAGACTCGGGCTACTACTTCTGGTTGCCCCCACGTCCCACGTCATTGCGGCGGGAGCCGTGCTTAATTCAAGATGGCTCAGGAAAAAGTTTCTTCCTCTGCTTAGCGTGAACCCGTGGAGGCGGCACAAGAGGGGCCTCCACCTGTTGCGGGCTTTGGACCGCAATGGCTAGCACTTGGACTTGCTGCACCAACACGTCGAACTGCTCGGGTTGGACTTGTGGAACTTAATCTGCCGGAGGCCTTGGTGGCGAATTGTGGACTAAGCATCTCGGACTCTGTGCTAGACACCGAGAGGCGTTGGAAGCTCCTCCGCTCCTTAGCTTCATGGCCACGACTCGGGCCCTTCCTCTAGCGCCAACTGTTGTTGGAAATTGGACTTGGGGACGACCACTCGACTGAGGGAGAGGAGCTCCGGCATGAGATGGCGGGTGGCGGTCCGTCGGCGAACTGCATCCTCCGGGGGACCTGCAAAAAGCCGGTGGCCGAGATTTCCAGCGCCGGCCCTCCGATGCTTAAGTCAGAGAGGGGGCTTAATTTTGGAGAGGAAGATGGACTGTATGTAGAGGTCCGAAGCCTCAAGCTCGAAGTCTCCCTTGAGAGGAAGAAGTTTTCCTTTTTATAGGGGGAGTAGCAGGATTACCTATGATGTGACTGGGCGAATTAATGACTTACCGTCACGATTGGATGTGGGCGTGTGAAGTAATGAGTTGCCGTGGATGACCCGTTACCATCATGGGAGGAGATGGCGCACAACTAGAGCTTGCTTGTGGCGCGCAGTGCAGTCCATTCTTGGGAATGGTGAGGTGTTGACAGTCGTAGCAGGGTATGGTCCCTAAATGATATGTTGTGGCGTGGCCGGCAAGTAAAGCATGGTGCGGTGAGGCTGCTGCAGGGCATGGCCGCAGCATGTGGACGACGAGGTCGGCCTTCTGAGGTCAGCTCGGCCTTCTGTGCTCAGCAGCCTTCTGTACTCGGCAGCCTTCTGTGCTCGGCCTTCGGAGCTCGGCCTACATGAGCTCGGTCTGTATAAGCTCGACATGCATGAGCTCGGTCTGTGGAGCTCGGCCTGCTGAGCTCGGCTTGCATGAGCTTGGTCTGCGGAGCTCGGCCTGCATGAGCTCGGTCTTTTGAGCTCGACCAGCATGAGCTCGGCTCGGCCCGCATGAGCTCGGTCTTCTGAGCTCAGCTAGCATGAGCTCGGCTCGGCCTGCATGAGCTCGGCTCGGTCTGCTGAGCTTGGCTTGCATGAGCTCAGGCTTGCTGTCGGATTTGGGTGCTTTAATTGTATTTATGGGATGATCCATTTTTCCCCCAACAATTTTATTTTTTTTCTTTTTCGTTTTTGATGAAAGTGGAGAAACACCACCCAAACACTGCATTAGAATGCTCCAAACCCACCATGGTGCATATTTTGCATGATAGAAGGCTTCGTTAACGGACGACTATCTCCCATCTCCAAACCCACCATGTCTAGCACCATGGATGTATTTGGCATGGCAATATGATAGATGACAGATGGGTGATGTGTCAACCTTCAAACCATGCATGACCCTCTACAATGCAAAATGGGAATGGAAAGATAGGAAACGGGAGTTCGGTTGTTTAAGTAGTAGGCTTTGAATTAGCAAATTGCCTATGAAAGTGAGAACAATATCAATATAATTTTTTTTTTAATTTTTTGATGAAAGGGAACGAAAACATACCCTATGCCACCCATCACCGCATGGTCCTTTATGTTGCACGGATATATAGCTCAAGAGAGAGGTGAATTGAACTTTGCAAAAACTTTAAGTGAAATGCAGTGAATAAAACTCGATGAGTGTATGTGAGTTGTAATGAGTAATTGACAAAAGTAGGTATGCAAGAGATTAATGCAAATGATTCATGCACCACAAACACATTAAATTTATAGTAATTCGGTGCCAACCCTACACCTATGTCCACTCCTCGAGATACTCTTTTTGAAAATTTTCGCTATAATCATTTCAGGATTACAGTCCGATTATTTTAGTCGGGCTCACAATCAACTCAATTGATTTTCGTTAGCAATCAACCAAAACTATCATTAAGCCTATCCTTAGGGTCAACACAATTCAATTCATAATTTGGATGGACCTTTCCTCAAGTTTCAGTCCCTGAAACTTGTCGCAATAAAATAAAGAGAATAATATGTAATACAACTTAGTTACCAAAGAAAAAATTTAGGATTGGCATCATGAATGCTACGAATAACTTTGAAATTTGAGAATCAATAGTCTACTTTTCTTCTTGTAATCTAAGATTTTTTTTTTTAAACAAAAAGTCCAAAAGGTTATATAACAGTCATTACCTTTAGCTAAGAAATAATAGTATTATATATATCATATAATATTATTTAATTTAGTTTTTGCAGTTTGTTATAGTAATTGGTAGTTGCCATTATGACACAATTTATTCCATATAAAAATATTAATGAAGTTATAAAGTTTTGGCCATTTTTGCACCACAATACTAACGGTCTTATTCGAAGTGTTTATTATTAACATACTCTAATTTTTAATTAGGTTGTTTGCATGTATACTCTCTTAAATATATAAAATTATAGGAATACCTTGTAAAATTACTATTTGTATGTACATCCTCATCAAATACTTATTTTGCATGTATATTCTTCTTTTTTTTCTTTTGCATATATACCCATACCATGTAATGTCGTTAAAAATAAACGGCTTAAAATTAAAATAACTGAAATACTCTTATGTATAGACATAAAAATATATATATATGAGTATATACGTAATTTAAATAGCAACTTTTTGAAGGTATTTATATAATTTTTCATTATAAGAAGGATATACATTTAAAAAAATTATTTAAAAAATGATCAAAACTTAGGTGAGACTTGCCAAGTCTTTCATGATTCAGTTGGATCGACAAGTCAGAAAAAGGTCAAGTCATATTATCAATTTTCTTTGTTTAATATCTTAATTTGGTTAAGTTGAAATATTAGATGATCAATTTGGTAATTCTATTCTCCATTTGATTTTGATATACTTATCATTATTAAGTCTATGACATCTATATATTCTTCTTTATTTTTAAAAAATTAAAGTATATTAAATTTAAATTAATTATAAATGCTTAGATTAATAAAAAAATTTTTAGTGATTTGCAAATATTGAGTTGCTGTTTGTTTGTTAGGGTGAGAATTTTGTAAAAACAATATAATTTATTCTATAAGAATTGATATGTACATAAGATTTTGTGACATAATAACATTGTTTTTTTATCATTTTTTTTGTTAAGAACAACCGAATTATCTTTATTGGATTTTGATCATTTTTATTGAATTTTTTTTAAGTATATATCCTCCTAAATATGCGAAATTGTATGAATACCCTCGTAAAGTTGCTGCTTGCATGTATATACTTATAAAGTTTTCTTTTTACATCTCTACCTTTGAGGATATTTCAATCATTTTAAATTTAAATTGCTTATTTTTTTAACAACATTATATGGTATAGGTGCATATATAAAAAAGAACAAAAAGAAAGGTATACGTACAAAATAAATATTTTATGAGGGTATATATACAAATAGCAACTGTACAAGAGTATTTATGTAATTTTATATATTTAGAAGGATATATATACAAAATATTATTTTTATATTTTTAGCAAATAGTCATGGAGCTTGCTGATTTAAAATGTGGAATGACTGTAGTAAAATTCATAGAAAAGCCACTCCTTTTAAATCGTGAAATAAATTGTGCTTACCAAGAAGAAGGGGACCCAAATGATCATCCAAAATAATGACAAGCATTTCTATTAGTTGCCTTACTATTAGTGGGTCATACTACTACTATTACTGCTGCTGCTACTACCAGAGAAGAATACGCGAGGGATATTAGATTAATTAAAGAAAACATTGAACGAATCTAGCTGAACCATCTATTCTGGTCAGAAGCACTGGTTTAGTGCCTAGACACCCCAATCTGGCCTGCCACGAGAAAACACATAGTAGAATGAGATGATGCTTTTATATATGAATTACAGATAACTCCCACATAATATAGCATGTATCACCAAATCTATCAAACACTTGCTCAGAATTCAAGGCATTTGGGCTTTATTCAATCTCTGTTGGAGCTGATACTGAAGAAGAAAAGCTGGACCGGGTTTGGAGAATGGTTGCAGGGGCTATGTGGAGAGAGAGGGATGCGAGACTGTACTTCTTTGGGCTGCTCCGGAGGAGAAGAAGTTAATGCCAAGCAAATGGTGTCTCCATCCCCCCTACACACACCTACCTTGCTGCCCCTACTTTGTTTGCATCTTGCTTTTGGGTTGGGTGGATTGATGTAGTTGTTGGAGCTGGATACAGGAAATATCTACCCTACTGGATTTTGCTCTGTAATTGAGGCTGTTGATTTAAGTTAGATCTGGATGTCGAAATTTGTTTGTCTTGTATCTGGAAGCTGACAAGTTTTAAGTCATTAAAATAACCACTCAGGAAATTCTTGAGCAGTAACTAGAAGATTATCCAACTACTTACTGATGTTTCTCTCAGAGTTTACTATGTTGAGCTCCACAGGTCCTTACATCTTCATGGAGTCTACTTGTCTTTGTAATTGAGAAAGATTGAGAATGCTTTGGTGTGCTGATTACTTTTTTACAAGAAATGCTTAAAATTGGCACATTACTAGCATTCCATCAATCTCCACAAATTGCACCAAATTTGTAGTGGACACATGAGTTCCCTTGCCCCACATGGCAGGGCATTTTGGGTACGCAACCTCTAGCATTGCTCGAGAAAGATTGACATTTATTTATGCTTTCTTCATGGCTAATCACTTCGGTGGAGTTTTCTAGCCATATGAGGCATAGTTGACAATTTTTTTTTTGGAATCTTTGTTTTTTTATTTTTTTAAATGTATTCATACCAAAATAGCGTAAATAGCCCATTATAGCATATATATGCCATTGACGTCCTACATGCGCATCATATTATATTGAAAGAGAAATTGTTAAATTGTTGTTTCCTAGATTAGCTCAGAAATTCGGTATTAGGGATCCGATTGTCCGCTGATGCTGGATGTTTAGACTTAAATCGAGCATCAATTTTTGTGCTATCAAGCATATTTTATTTGGAAGGTTAACAAGATAGTTGACTGGATAGCTTTCTATATAGTTGACCATAGTAGATTTAAGATATGAGCATCCTCTATTTTCTTGGAGATTCTTCAAGATCTTGATAGCTGATGATAGTGCTTGCATTTATTCCAGGGCTCCGTAAAGCAGCAAGATAAAATAAAATAAAAAAGTAAAAGACATGATTAACTAGAAGAAGGATAGAAGAAGGGTGGCTGATTACATTTACTAGCAAATGGCACCTCAGTTGGAGCTTTTGTTTTGATAATTAACTCGTTGATGATATCCAGCTTGGATTTTTTTAACCTTCTTTTTTCTCAAAAAGAAATTCTTTTCTGAACTAAAATATGGCACCTTACACGTCCTTGCCAAGTTTTTTTATAAAAAAAGTCGACTTGCCAACATTTTAGGTGGGTTTGGTGGTGATAAGACGAGGATAAATCGCAGGATGCTCCTTCAGACTAAACCCCACCAAATTCCTGGGCAATTTAAACACAGAGACTTTCTACTTCTAATCATAGCCCACCTAACATTGCCAAGCGTACCACAAGATTCTGTATGGCCATTAATTGTTATGGTATTAGTGATGAAGGTGAGTCTCATGGGATCAAAATATATGGTTAGCTTCTTTTGTGGCAATGCCACAATGATGACTCCATTGCACTAATAAACAAAAAAAAATAAGAAAATGGCGGATATGGTGAGTTAGCTAGAGAGCAAAGCCAACAAACATGTACCTACCACCATGTCACTTCTCATAAGTTATGGTTGCCAAGGATAAATTTCAAAAAGATTAGGTTTTTCTGTGTCCAGTTTTCAACCAATGTCATATGAGCTAGATGTGCAGAAGTTTGGCTCCCTTCTGACTCAATGAAGTTATATATTGGAATGCAATTACTTAATGCATTTTTTTATTATAAAGATTCTATCTGAGTAGATTATAGGTATTAATTTGTTTACATTTTGCAGAGGAAACCATTTCATAATTCTATGGAAAAGCCAAAAAGTGTAGTAAAACCTAATATCCAACACCTATTTTGTTGTTATAAATTGGGATTGCCTCAATGGACTCACCCCTCTACATATATAACATTTAAAAGCTCGGTGTTTGATTCTTCGGTGGTACATCGCCAAAAAAAAAAAAAAAGAATAATTATAGTAAGGTTGGTCTCTCTTCCATTCTTTCATTTTTTTAAAAAATACATTTTTGGATTTGGCTATTGATGTTTAGTGTCTCAATTAAATAAACAAATTTCAATTATTTCATGTTCATATGCCTTCATGCACCTCTATGATCAAATAAGATGAGCTTCTCATGTTAGAATCAGGAATATATAAGCCAGACCTATATAGTTTGGCAAAGGTGTAAAATTTTTATTAGCAAGATATCTTGAGTACTTGTAAACATTGTCCATTTGATGCTATGGGGAAACATAAAAACAAGGTGATCTCTCATATTGATTTCTTATCTAGCTGCATATTTGAGTTTCTCGTTAATTGTCAAGGATAAAAAGAACATCAAAGCTCCTTTTAAATTGCTTATCCCTATTGTATGGGGCACTAAACCTGGTTTGTGCTCATCTTCGATATGGATTGGGGTACTTGTAGCAACACTCCTACGAAAACAAAACCCAACTAGGTATTGAAACTTGGAAGAAAACAAATAAATTTGGCAAGAATGACTTGGAGTCATGTCTAATGTGTGACATATTGGGCATTGCTAAAGTGGCAAGAATATCTTCCTATGTGAAGTTATTTGTTGGACTAGATCCACCAGCTCAACAGTGGACCAATCGAACTATAAAAGGGCACACACAGGACATGCACAACATGGTATTCATTGTGGTGGGGTGCGTTGGTCGGCTGCGCCCACACCACTAGGGTTCCTTTGCTTCTTGGCGTCCGCCCTTGGATTGGTAGTGCCGCCTCGACCGAGGGTAGGCAATGCCGAGTTGATTTGGATGTTCGGCACACTTAGACTCCTTTTGACACAAGCCCCAGATTACTGGCCGCAACTTATCTTGAAAAAGGCACAAGAAGGAGGTTGGCTCCTTCCTTGGAATCCTTGAACAATCAAGGGGATTACTAGTTGCAACTTATCCCTTTGGTCGGCCAAGTTGAATTAACCCTCACAAGATGCGCATAGAGAGGAAAGCTTGCTGATTTGATTCCAAAAGAAAGAAAGACAAGAACAATCTAAGGAGTGATTGGTTTATCCCAAGCTTAGTCCAAGCCCGAAGGCCAATTAAAATAAGCACTAGGCCTCCCAAGCCTTTGCGCCCAACTCACACTCTAGATGGATAAAAACAATACTTTCAAGCGACCTCCACTAATCCTATCCTATGCCTTATATAGGCAATTACATGGACACAGGTAAAATTCTACAATAATTCAAATTTAAATTTGAAATTCAAATTCAAAGAAAAGATGGAGGGCAATGTGTGGCTTGGGATGTGGCTTGATTTGCGCTGGGCGTGATCAATGGGTGTCGGTTGCTGCTGTTATGTGGATTGCAGAATTCAAATTCAAAATTTGAATTCAAATAAAGGTTGGAGCGGTTAATGTGGCATTAGCATGACGGGCATTTGAATTTGAATGGCGTCCATGATTGTCGCCCTTAAATTGAGTAGCCCATGCGCATGAATGGTTCATGTGGCATGCGCATAGCGGGCATTTGAATTTGAATCAGCACCCATAATTGTTGCCCTTGAATTGAGTGGCTCATGCGCGCGGATAGCTGATGTGTCTTATGCGCATGACGGTTATTTGAATTCGAATGGCTCATAATTGTCGCCTTTGAATGCGCGCGGTCGGCGAATGTGGCTTATGTGCATGGCGGGCATTTGAATTCGAATTTGCCCATGATTGTCGCTCTTGAATGCGCGCAGTCGACGGACATGGTCGCGCATGGCTGTTCATGGGCACGCATGGGTGTGCGCACTGCTGATGCATGCGCGCAGGCTGCGCTCTAATTTGGTCAGGCCATTTGGGTGTAGCCTAACTTCCATGGCCATCAGACGGCCGAACATGGTGACCGAGCCTGTGTTTGGCCCCTTCAAGTCGACTTGTATGCTCCGAACCACATTTGGATGGGTGCCCTTGCCGGAAAATTTTGTGGGGGTCTCATCACATTGCTCCTTTCTGTCGTTCATGTTCTTTTGTGGTTTGACTGGTCCGCCACTAACCTAGTGGACCTGATCCAACTAATAACTTCCCCTTTCTATTAGTTGCTTAGAAAGTTCAAGAGCTCAATGCAGACATAAGATCTATGGTCCTGCATTGTGTATGCTCAAGCAAAAAATAATATTCAATTGTGTTTGCATTTCTCAAAAATTATTTTCAATGAATCTATAGTTTTGGTGACACCTAAGAATATAGGGTTCCATATTGGAAGAAATCTGTTTAAAAATTAACCATTCAAGAGTTCACACTAAATTAAAAATGTAATATCATTTTTCCAAAAAAAATATTTTGTAAATTTGGAGGGAAACAATTTGTTTTGAATTTAGTTAGATCATTATGCCCTTTGAATGGTCAATAGTATGTTATAATATAATATGATGCCTAGCATATTAACATGCTAAGGATCAATCCAACTAGACATTAAGATTTAGAGTTTGGGAAAAACAAATCCAGCAGTTTGATAAAAAATTCAGAAACATTCTGGATAACCAAAACAAAAAATATAATAACAAAAATGAAAAAAAAAATCCCTAAAAAACATGAATAACAATATGATAGCAAAAAAATGCCTCTATCAACAAGAATACGTGGCATCATTAGTTTATAGCACACAAAGGTTTCTTAAATTTGTCATGAATAAATCATAAATTCATGTATAATTACAGAATAGATAAATAATTATAAATTAATTTGTCTCAGATTTTCAGAAAGACATTTGGCCAAGTAATTTAAGAATTTTTGAATATTTCAATGGATACTCTAACTATGAAGGATACAACCCTATCCACTGCTCTATTTACCTCGCGGTAGCCATGACTCACTCTGACAATAGTGCAATTCATCATACACTGCTAGATATCCTAGAGCAAGGGATGTCTGTTCGCAGCTGCAGTCTGTCTACGGATCCATCCGATCACAATAGCCGAGTCATGCTCCAATTGAATGAAATCCACTCGCAAGCATAAGTCAGGCCCCCGCCCAGGCCACCCTCAACTCTGCAATTGAAACAATGGTGTCATAAATCCAACTCCCGCCAACAGCAATGAGGCACAAATCAGGATCTCTAATCATGAATCCAGCTCCTCCTCAGTTGCCACTGTCATCCACATTATCATCAAAGTTTATCTTAAAAAAGCTTGAAGATATATGGAAGCTCCCAAGTGAAAAAGATCATTCAGATTGCTGCCACAGCCGAGATAAAGTCCTGGATATCCCTACCTATGGTAGGCTCCTTAAGAAAGAATAAGTGGATGACTTCTGCAGCCTACGAGGAATCCTTCTTACTGAACAAAGTGAATCTGTCCTTTTTCTTTTTTTTTCTTTTTTTACCTGTCCTTGAAGCAAGTGAAATTTGTCTACTACCGGCTACTCCATTAGCCATCGCACAGTCTCATGCGGGCAACGTGCAAACGGATCCAGAAACCTGCATACGCCTTTCTTCTCGCCGACATTCGCACGAGCACCTTTTTTTCACCCTCGGCTTTGGTCGGAGCGGAGACCACGCAATTGCTTGCGCAGGCCTTCCGCCGATTGCTTGCGCAGGCCTTTTGCTGATCCCTGTCGTGCGGCACTTGACGTCGTCAGTCTAACCCCCATCTCTTTCCTTAATAATATTAATTATCTCTAAATTAACCGATAAAACCACCCCCTACAACAAACAGATCACTCTCCTCTTACATTGGAGACTACCACGTTTGGGAAGGCATCTCCTATACCAAGAGGAGATTGGAGGCGATGCACATCATTATTGAGAAAAATTTGGCCACGGTGATCAGTTAGATATAGAAGAAGGGGAGTAGGATGGATAGACACCTTTTTATTGACGACATTTGATGGATGATGTGAGATTGCATGAAGTTTCAGATGGTATATACGTATAGGAAGACGAACAGGACAACCAACTAGGTCATCTCCTATTCAGTGCAGTATTCTGGGGAGGTCCTCTGGACTCATCAAGGGATTAGTTCTTCACAGTTATGCCATTTTGTAACTCTTAACTCAACTAGCTGTACCTTAAATAATAATAATAATAATAATAATAATAATAATAATAATAATAATAATAATAATAATAATAATGATGATGATGATGGAGTGCATTTATCAAACCCCGTCGATAAAATATCATCAAGACAAACACTTCTCTCCAGTAAGTCTGATCAAGGTCCAACGGCTGGTGATTTAGACATTTGGCAGCAACGGTCCTCCTACATAAAGAGAGAGAGAGAGAGAGCAGGAAGAGAAGCAAGAAGAGGGGAAGAAATTAAGGTGAGTCAACCCAAGAGAGAGGAGGAGGAGGGGGAGGAGGAGGAAGTGATGGGGTTTTTGTCGCACAAAATTGAGAGGTCGGAAATTAAGCCGGGAGATCACGTCTACGCCTGGAGGGCGCTCTTCACTTACTCCCACCATGGTATGACTCCTAACATCTCTTCTTCTTCTCGCTGGAATCCTCGACAAACACTTCCGATCTCGGACTGAGCAATCTCATTTTAGCAGCTGTGTTGTTGGATTTATGTGGATTTGGGTTTTGGGGCACATTGTGGACTGATTCGGGACTGCTTCTTATCTGTGACTCTGTGTAGAAAGGAAAAGGCAAAGAAAAAGGATGGGATAATACTTTTGGAACAATTAAGTTGATATGTCGAGAATGTTGATACGATTCCAATCGGTTCTTATCTTGGAATTCTTTTCTTTCTTTCTTTCATGCATTTCTATCCATTGTTTTTGTTTCGATTGCATATGTTTGTCATGCACATTTTTCCAAACAGGAAATGGTTGTTTCTTGCATTTCTTGATGTTCTCTCTCTTGAATTTCTACATTTGACTTTCTCGAATTCAAGCGAATTCTTGATATTGGCATTTGCCAAAAAGAAGTCCTAAAAAAAAAATCATTCTTTTTATTAAGAGGAGGAATCAGAGTTGCATGCAAGGCAATCCAACTTGAAGCCAGATGTTGCATTATATAATGGATTGTTTGCCCTCATGATGAAAGTATAAACCTCAAAGGAGGCAAAGCAAGCTTGGTTTCTTGAGACATATGGTTTTCTTGTTTCACTGTATCCTGCTCTTAGAAACCACAACCAGGGAAATGTTCCTGGGTAATTGGCTTGGTTGCACATGTATTTTGCAACTTAGAGAATGAAGGCTGTATGTTTTAGAACAGAAATGTAATAATAGTATCAATCTTGGTTATTAGTGCTCTTAGAAGCTGTAGAAAGTTATTGCCCATTGATATTCACAAATTATCTAATATTGGTGCTAACTTAGATGATATACCTACTAAAATCCAGAATCAACATGCAACAATTGGGTGACAAAAGAAAAAATGAGATCATCTTCCCTAATATCTCAGGAGATCTGTTTTTCCTCTGTCTGTCCTTTTTCATTCGTCAACTGCTGCATTTTCTTCTACTGCATCAGAACTTTGCTGCAGGTTTCCGTCCTGGTACCTTTGTTCCTGATCATAGACTGTTATGTTTTGTGTACTTTGTCCTCTTATTGCATGCCGCTGTGGAGCTATTTTGAACAAATTTACTTTAAAAGATATCTTTTGTGAAGGACTAATTCCAGATATCTCTTTGCTGTTTTTTCCCTTGACCTGATTGGCTCTAGCTGTGATTATTTCCATGGGCGACATTACATGATGGTATTCTTCTGGCCTTGTATCTTATTAGGTTTATGTCTTCATGTTGATGCATTTTTTCTTAATACTTCTGCAGTATTTTGCTTAGTGGTGATCCTATTGACTGGTTTCTCTCTTTGATCGACAGTTGAGATCTTTTACTTTTTTGTTTCTTTTCTTTTTTGCTTGTTTATCATGAAGTTGCTTTTCTGCTATTTACCTTTTTGCTCTTCTTTTGTGAATGTTGTCAGTGATTCCTGTTGTGGAAGCATAAAGAAGAGTCCTTTCCACTTGAGGATGTTCCAAGAAGTAGTGGAAAATGTGCAGTTCTTATTGCTGCACATAAGGCCAATCAATCCTTCATTGTTTGAGCAATCTTTTACCCTCAACTATTATTGCAGGACCCTGGCTTGTTGGGGAAGCCAAGTCTAAGAGCAAATATGGGTAGCTTTACACATGTGATGTGCCTTAAAAAGCTGATATTCCTGTGATTGTGCTTTTTCTAAAGATTCTCATCAATCAAGACCATTCCACACTACTTATTAATTATTGTGACTTCCTTGTCATCTGGCAAACTATTTTATTACTTTGCTGAATGACTTATATGTTGGAGGTATTGCAGGTTTCTCTCTAGATGTAATGTAGATTGGAATTGTATCGGAAGTTTAAACCCTAACTTTGTTTCTTGGACCGACTTCTGATGCCTCATGATGATGATGCCCTTATTTAATTTGATGGGATCACTTATGCATTGATGGGATCACTTTTGTAGGGTATTACCATTGACATGCATCCTGTAGCCAATTCAATTTTCATGAGATTTAACACACTTTGTGGCGGAAATTAGCTTTATAATAAGGCAAATGGAGATGCTTATGGCTCAACAAAAATTGCTACTTTTAGATTTTAAATTTGTATCAATTATGTGTTTTACATTCTACACATACTTAAAATTAGAAATTAATATCATTACTTGCGGTTTGCACAGAAATTTAATATATTGAATGATTGCTTAAATTGTATTTTATTCTAGGAATTAGCATGTTGTATGTATTTCATGATTTTTTTTAATGAGTATTACAATTGATGATCCAATTTGGTCCAGTCCTTCTACAATCCGTAAAATGTTTCATTATTTAGCACATTGATGTCAAACCAACTCATGTGTCTCATCGATTTGATGACTCCCAAAAATGCAAATATGCAGGTATTTATGTTGGAGGAAGCAAAGTGGTTCACTTTACGCGCAAAAAGGATACATCCGGCACCGACTCGTCCAACTCCTCTGGTTTGAGCTCAGGGGTTCCAACACCTTGCCCAACCTTCCCTGACTGTGGTTTTCAGCAACCCAGCAGTGGAGTTGTTCTCTCTTGCTTGGATTGCTTCCTTGGCAATGGCTCCATCCACCGTTTTGAATATGGAGTGCCACCGTCAGTATTTCTTGCCAAAGTCCGAGGTGGTACATGCACGACAGCGGAATCAGACCCACCAGAGATGGTGATTAGTAGAGCGATGTTCCTACTTCAGAATGGATTTGGAAACTATGATCTGTTTGAGAACAATTGTGAGGATTTCGCACTCTACTGCAAGACAGGCCTTCTATCCCTTGATGAACTGGGCATAGGTAGGAGTGGACAAGCATCATCGGTCATAGGTGTTCCATTGGCAGCCCTTTTTTCTACACCCTTCAACTTGCTGGTGGCAGGTCCAGTGGGAATGGCCACTGTGACTGCTGGGATGTACTGTGCAGGAAGATACATCACCGACATAGGGGTTAGAAAGGATGTGGTCAAGGTTGCAGTTGAGGACTTGGCTGCAAACCTTGGTTGGCAGCACCAGCATGAGGAAGAAGCAGCAGAGAAAGGTTCTGAGAGAGTGGTTACCTTGCTGCCCATGGAAGAGGAAACACCAAAATAACATTTGTGACTATGTTGCATGGTGTGCATTGGTGGGGCTTCCGTCTATTCTTCCTTTATTAGTTAAATTTGGTGTGGTTTAATTAGTTTGATGGTGATGAAGTCAGTGTAGGTTGGTTTCTGCCATTGAACTTGACCTATAGCATCAATTGTCAGATCATTGTTAATCATCCTTGTAAGGAGCACATGATTGTGGTAATAAAAAATACAAGCATTTAAAAGAGTTCTTGCTTAATTGGTGTGTATTTGATTTCTTTTTCCTGTGGTCCAGCACTAAACTGTACAGAGATTAGAAAAACCTTTCTTAGGACACACAAATTGCATCTTGTGTCACCTTGCATGGATAAAAAAAGTGATGGCATTTCCAACTTTTGCATGTGGCCACAGTAGCAGTCAAGCAATTAAACGAAGAATACAAAACATTAGCTTTCCTAAAGATCCGGCAATTCTTTTCCTTTTGTTTCCTTTTTCTTTTCTTTAGCACTTTCAATCATTGTGTTAAGAGGTTCACTTTTTCCTGGTAAACTATGTTATGCTTGCTCAGCCCTGTTAAAGACAAGAGGTACAGGAGAATCAAGCCCCGTTGAGATGGAAGTGAGATTAGTCATTAGAGAGGCAGAAATTTGCAATGATTCAGATTTTCATAGCTCATTTTCAAAACTTCTTACATAAATTTTCTTTTTTTACGGTCCAAATGGGGACATATTGCAGTAAATGTCATCTAGAGAAGTAAAATGATTTTCTAATGACTGTTTTATTTTTTTATCTTAATATTACCTCATATTTCATCGCAAGGGTGTGACTCACCTTTGTGATTTTCTAATAATTATGTCATTGCAGTTGCATCTTTGTTTTCTTGTGTTAGAATTGAAGCCCTACAGTAACAGAGGCAAAAAATGTTTGTATCAATTGCTTCATTCGCCATTCATACTGATGAAATGGGCCTTGAGCTTAACATGACTAAATTCACGTTTGCTGTTGATCGACTTCATTTCATTGACATGAAAAAAGGGTTGAGATACTGATTTTTTTTTTTTTTTTACGAATTGGGAATTAAGATTCTAGTTTTGATACCAATTCTGTTCTATCGTAGTTTTTCCCCTCTTTCCTTCTCCAACCTAAAATAATTTCAGAGTCACACAAAATGCCTAGTCTAAGTCTGAAGAAATTCTAAACTTATCTGCTAAATTTGAAGTCTAGCAAGAGGATAAGAGAAAGAGATAATAAATAAGAGATTTCTTATTTAATATAATTTTCTTATACTTTGCCTCCATTGCCCTAGTCACAACAAGTGGTATAGATTCTTTCTTTTTCCTTTTTGAGTTCGTCCATTCCTTTCCTCCCCTCTCTCTCTCTCTCCCTAAGCTTCTGTTTCTACTGCTTTCATTGGCTAAGAAACTATTGCACAATAAAGCGCTTGATATTTTTAAGATATAAATTATAACAAAGAGCCCAATCATATTTAAGTGCTGATGTCAGATATGAGTGTTATGTTCATGATACTACAAAATCAAATTAAAACTAGATCACAATCTAACCTAAAAACAAAATCAGATCTTGTTCATCATGGATGTTATTTAGATTTTTCTAAGCTATCAAGGTAAGGAAAAGATATTGTTATTTACAAAGAAAAGGGATAAGATGTTGTTTGATATCTACACAGTGCATCAATAATTGAGATAGGATGTGATCAGCCAATGCCCTGGGTAGGTGATGTAATCCCAATACACCAGTTTCATTCATTTATACCAACGAAATCCACGCTAGAGATGAGGGCCTTCTTTCTTTTTCAGTTCATATTAGCCTGAATGAGGAAGTGGAGTCAGTTTCGTTAATAAACTGGTAATACTGTGCAATAAAATGTACATAAGTTCTGCATCTCCATTCCTTTTTCCCTCCTGATCTTTCTCTTCATGCCTCCATTTTTTCACAATTAAGTATCTCAACTGGTGGTCTGGTGGAGCAATTCTTTAGCAAGAAATATCTTTAGGGTTCAGCCTAAATTCATTAACATCCAAACTAACAAATTCAAGTCTACAATTACTTGTATTTTTCCATGGCCATCTCTGCCTCTGAGGACACCCACCTCCTTGGTGGATCCTACTAATGCGCCTATACAAAATACAAAAGCCAAGGAGCACTGCAGGATGCATTGAAATAGAATACACAGTAAAACATAGAGCATATGGGGGAACAAACCCTTTATTTTTATTTTTGAAAAGGAGCACACAGCTTGCTCCTAAAAGGATGTGTGTGCAGTGCAACCAGAAAACCTGCCTTTACCTAAATTAATAATTGACTGGTATTCTTACAAACATTGCAATATTAGAAATTTAGAGTTCTTATAACTAGAGCTAACAACTCAAGGTTCAGAAGGAAAAGAGCCAAGCACATATCCAATCAAACAGTCTCTTAATACTCCTCTCTTTTATTCCTCAACCAAGCAAATCTTAGCAGTCATTTTTCTTGTTTACTTCTAGATTAGCAAGGACATGGAATTCAGACATGTTCAAGGGTTTTCATGGCATCCTCTCCTTGGGACACAATGGAAGAAAGAGAACTGGTTGGGGGCTTGGATAGCTCGGGCTTCTCGCCATCAACAGGCTCAAAACATGCAAGGCTGGCCAGGGTCTCAACTGCGTCAACAACCCCATCCGTCCTCACCGATATCTCGATTAACAGCGAAGCAACCGTGACAAGAGGCAGAGATCCAAGTAGTGGCACACTATCTGCTTGTTGGAGAGATTTAAAGGCATCAAGGAGCTCCTCCACAGCATTGTTCTTCTCTCCAACTGAATAATTTATTCTTGAGGATTTCTTCATCGACTTGATCGAGCTTGCCAACTCTTTCAAAACCTCTGAACATTCCAAGCTTAATTTAACACAACCATCCCTAATATGCTTCTTTATATACTCAGGAGCCTGCCATTGGACATATGTCTCAAAAAATTTAATATAAAAACATATTATTAATTACTAGGCCTGCATGTATTAAGAAAAGAAAGAGATACTGAAATCTACCCGAGATTCTGAATTCATGCAACTATTAAGGGTTTCTATGCAGTAAGCACAGTAGCGCATCGCAGCACCAACTTTTAGGTATTGTCTCCATGGATATCGAAACCTGAAGCGGCCATGAGCTGGTTCCCATCTTGCTAAATTAGCCTGCAGAAACAAGGTCACAAGTGAATGAAGAACAAAGAAAATAAAGCTTGTAGTTTATCTGTACCAGGTATATATGCTCACCAGAGAATCTTCTGAGGCCTTCGAATTAAGAACACATTTATAACCTCGCAAATTTTGATGCGAGGCTTCCTTGTCACCATCAATCCCTCCCTCCTGTAAGTATTTATCTACACATACTGTAATTTAATCCAACAAAGAAAAATCAGACATAAAGGGATATATGGTAGTATAGCTTATCATGAACTTGAATACCATGGATGGATTTTGGAATAGGATGTACCAACTAAGGAATCAGCGAGTTTCTCCATGTTGCAGGTGATGAGGAGGTGAAGTTCCTCGCCAGCCCATACCGGGCAACCCAGAATGCTGACCAGGAGGCAGAAGGAGATTCCAATTGCAACGGTGGTGAGTCGTTGCTCGGCCAACTCAAGCAGCTCATCCACACGGTAGCCAGAGAGTGCAACCAAGTTGAATGTGAGGATAAATATTGTGATTCCATAGTCGAACTGGACTTTGATGGTTGGAATGAATCGAGAAAAGGTTGCTGCTGATGCTGAGTAAACAAAAATTACGCATAAACATAGATTAGTTTTCTTTTCTTAGAACAGAGAGGGAACTACGTACGCAAGAAAATGATAGAAAAGGTAGAATTTACTCATAGCTGTGTATCATACATAATAAGAAGACTGCACTCCCAAGAATCATGTGCTCTGCTGTTTCTCCTGATTTACTTGCAAGCCAGTGAATTCCAACCGCAAGAGCACCAGCACTCAGAGTAGCAACGGCTCTATTGAGTCCTTTGTACAAGCTACCACCTGCATGAATTAATAAAGTTCATGAGGGAGGATGTGGTTAGACTTTATTATGTTTATGCATGGAATGAAATTAGTACAGTAATATATGTAACTCGAAAAGAAGCATATTGTGATCTTACACATTGTGAAATGAAAACTTACTTGGGGGGTGAGAAGGGTTATATGAATAACACAATTCCCGTGAGTTTGAGGCTAACAAGTGCTAATCTATTTCCTAAATTCCAAGGACCAACATATCGAAATTATTAACAATACATATCTATGTGGCAGCAACTCCATGATAGCAGCATCTAATGCAAATACCTAGGTCTCATGTAATCCTTTTGATTTAGAAAGTACAATTTTCAGGTAATCAAAGTTTGGAATCGAGATTCTTAATTGAGAGACAAGAACTGTTGGCATGGAAGTTTTTACTAGTACTCTTGCTACTTATGGTGAATCTCTACTACCTATGTATTGGAATGTATGCATGAAGTTATGAATACGTGCATGCATGTTTTTGTGTTGGTATATGCACATGGATATATTTAGTTATAATGTTGAACTAACAGGTGTAAGATAAATTTTCTTGAGAGATGAAGATAAATTTAGTTATAATGTTGAACTAGCATGGTGACATCTGTACAATTCTTGCTACATGTGAATCTTTATGAACTATGTATTGGGAAGTATACATGTACTTAATATGTATATATGTAGGCATATTATGTACGTGTATGTACGTTTATTTTCTCTATACACTTACCGACTGTGAATTCGAAGATCACCACTACTGTCATGATAGCCCACATAGCAGTTCCTCCAACTCCATCATACAATGGCCTGATATAGTAGAAGACAGACACCAAAGTGAGTGCAAGCCCCACTTTTATGCAATGGACAGCCTTTCTTGGATCATCAGCTCCAATCTTCCAGGCTCTCTTCATGAACCCTGAGACCTTTAATTTTGCAGCTAACACCAAATGATACAGCCATGGCCATTCTCGATCAACTGGCCCAGACTCCATCTCCAACCTCACTGATGAACCACAGGGAACCATCACTCTCCATTCTAAACCCTGTGCTACTTCTTTGCCACTGACCATTGCTGTCCTAAAGAGAGAGAGATTAATGAAACAAAGAGTTAATTTCTTCACTAGGGATGATGCCGAACTTTTCCCTCCAAGTCTAGAGTGTCACCTTTCCCTTGTCCTATTTCCAAAGATGTAGGGGAATATTTGGAGTTTTGAATGACAAGGATAGAAGAGAGGAATGTGACGAAGCACCAGGGCCACTGGTGTGAGAGGCTCAGCTGCCCGTTTTCTGTAGTTGAGGGGGATGGAGATTTTTATAAGACAAGAATTACTTATAATATGTTGCTAGTGGGCCCAAGAGCAAAGCAGAAATACGGTCTAAAAAAGCTTTTTATTAGCATAATTTTAGAGATCACGTAATCCATATTATTTTCTTTTGTTAGTGTGATCCTATATCGGTCAGCATTATTTTCTTTTGTTAGCGTGATCCCGTATCGATCAATATTATTTTTTTGTTAACATGGTCTTATTAAAAAAAATTAGAATCAAATAACAATTTGTATCAGTGAGTATTATTTTTCTTTAGTAGCATAATCTTATATATGCCTATATTATTTTTTTTGTATTGAGTCTATACACGAGTATATATAACATCTGAGATGTACCGAATATGATAAAATAGAGAAATAAAATCATTTTTTTCTTTTTTTTGTTTTTCTCTTTTTTTGCAAATATTTTAACATCGTATCAGAGCCACCAAATACTTGATCTATCGTGAGCATCTCTTCCATTTTTGTTGTGATTGTTGTTGCCATGTCTTGAAGACTCCCATTACCAATTTATCGATCTTTATTCCCGGGTGAATCAACACCCAAATGTCCTCTATTTGTCGGTGGATCCATAGATCCTCTGTTTTCCTTGCATATTTTTTTTTTGGTAAATTAATACCCGAAGATCCTTTGTTTTCTAATAGATCTGCAGCTCATCTTCACCACTTTTTTTCTCAGTTTTAGATCTTCGGTCGTCTCTCCTCACTATGGCTCGGTCCCTTTCTCTCCATCGTCAGTTTCATTTGCTGCCTCCGGCTCCTTCACCTTCTAGTTCAAAGTCTCTTGCTCCTCTTCATTATGCCTCCATTTATGAGAATTATTGACCTTCAGTTGCCTTCTCTCCGAGCTCTATCCTCGCTACAAGTGTTATCTTTTATGTGTTTTTTCACTGCCACATCATCAAACAAGTCAATCAACCAATGCTCCTTTTCTATAGTGCCTCCATCTATGAGGATCATCGACCTTCGTTTGCCTTCTCTCTAAACTCTATCATCACTGCAACTGTCATCTTCTATATGTCTTCTTGCTGCCACACCATCAGATAAGTCAATCAACTACATCGACAGACATGTCAGTCTGTCACGTCAGTCAGACACATCAGTCTACTATATCACTTTTGAGTTGTTATGCTAACTCCTAATCTGCTACATCAACTTCTGAGTTGCTATAACAGCTCGTGTTCTACTACTTTTGATCTACCACTATATCAGTTTTTGAGCTACTATGTCATCTCCTAGTCGATCACGTCAGTTTTTAAGCTACTACTTCAGCTCTTAATCTAGTACGTCAGTTTCTAGGTATATTTGTGATCTAGTGTCTAAACTCAACTTGGTACTTATAGTACTATTTTGAGTTTTGAGAGGAGGATCGATGTTAGTATAATTTTAGAGAAGACGGAACAATCTGTATCAGCCCATATTATTTTTTTTTGTTAGCATGATCTTATATCAGTCATTATTTTTTTCTTTGTTAGCGTAATCTTATATCGGTCAGTATTTTTCTTTTTAGCATGATCTTGTTAGAATGATTTTAGGAATTATATAACAACTTGTATTAGTAAAAATTATTTTTCTTTATTAGCATAAACTTATATTAGCCTATATTATTTTCCTTATATAGAGTCTATACACGAGTATATATAACTCCTGAGATGTACCAAATATGATGAAATAGAGAAATAAAATTATTTTTTTCTTTTTTAAAGAAAAAGATGAGCAAAGTTTTAGTCTCCGGGATGAACCTCCAGTCCGCTTTTGATTCTGGCAAGATAAATCAAATGCCACTCAATTACAACAATAGCTTCTAACCAATACTAACTCAGAAAAAATAGCAAAATTTACCCAAGAACTTGAATATATCCATTGTTGCTCATCAAAAGATCTTCCCAAAATGTCAAAAACAGTTGTATGTGCAAAACCTCACAACTTTTAGAAGCAAACTGGATTCTCACATACTACAGCAGATTAATGTGGCATAATATGTAAAGCAAACATGGAGTGTGACTACTAAATATATGAACAATTCATGCATATGACTTGGAAATATTGGTGAGATTGTGTGTCTCCATCCATAGAATGGATTAACCAAGAGAGATCTGATAGGGAAACCAATATATGTCACTCCTATATGAACAACCAATGTGGCACATTCTTTTCATCATGAGGACATCAGGGATCTAGTTAAAATAAAAAAGAGATTATCTATAATAGAAGATGGTAATTCATACTAATACATGGTACCATCATTTTTGTATCATGTATTAGACAAACATTTTGCGGAGCAGAAAAGTTTTGAATGGTATTTATTGTTAGTTCACCATCCTCCTGATTATTCCAATTCAAACCTTTTACCTAACATGTATTGCATGCGGGACCAATTGAACTGAGAATTTACTTAAAGATATAATTTGTTCTATATTCGTTCCTCTTTTTTTTTGAGAAAGTATTTAGTCCAATTATTGTGTTTCCTTATCTTCAATCAAAGTGACATATCACTATCCTTTTTCTGTTTGGTTATTGGACTGACGTCACCTGATCATGACCTAAAATCAAAAACTTCCTGCCCAAACATCACCCCGGTTAAGCTTAACATAACTATTCTGCTGTCATACTCCACTCCCACTCTTATCTTCTTTTTATATCTCACATGGATAATTCAAATGTGGCAAGCACAAGCTGTAGTTGTATAATAATTTTCTTAGGACCTGATGGAATCTCCAAATGCATGGAAATCAAGCTATGCAATCATTAGAGACCAAAGAATATGAAATTACATAAAGGAGTGTAGACTAGTTGAGGCAATTGTTGCAATGGTCTGCTGAATTTTATGGCATGCCTGCCATTTTAATCGACATAGAATGCTTTTCGTTAGGGCTAAAATCGGATTGGATATGAATCAGATACTAGTATATTCATATTCATATTTATTTTGTTTGACGAATACAGATACAGATGTTAGTCGGATGCAAACGGATTCGAATACAAATCGGATACCAAACATATAGATATAAATACGGATATAAATCGAATAATTAAACTTTATAATAATAAAATTAAAGATATTACTGAGTTGATAATAAATCAAGTTTATAGCATGTTAATATAGTCATTTATTTTTCTTAAAAGTTCATAAGTACTATATAAAATTAAATAGGGTTACAAATAAAATCAGATATTCGGATACGAATTGAATAGTGATCTATTTATATCCATTTTTTTATGGATATAGATACGGATATTAGTTGGATACTCAAATTTCTATTCATATCCGAATAGATTTGGATACGAAAATGAATCTAGACGAATATTATCCGATCCACTTTCACCCCTACTTCTTCTTATTCTTTTAGAATAATAATATATATGTAAGATATAGTACCATTTAGTACATTAAAAGGTTGGCACAAAAGGATTAGGTCATAGACGATTAGAGAATGTTTTTATAGTTTTATATGCAATCAATACGACAACTAAGAGATAGAAGGCGAAGAAAGTGAATCTGTGACCAAACAAGTTAAAACTATTTTAGACTTTGGAACGAAGTACCAAGATGTGGTGCCTTGTGATAGATTATATAAATAATGCTGAATGATTGTAAACTCCTTTACAAGGTGATGATCTAGACTTCCACTGAAATAAACACAAAATTTGGTAAGGGATAAGAGATGTTGCTAGTGAAAGGCAAATCCCAATTTAGAGCTCTCCTAGAAGATCTAAAGGGGTGAAAATGTGAAGGCATCAGGTTAGAGTACCTGCAAATACACCTTACATCCAATAGTCTACTAGGTATTTCACAGTTTCCTCTTAGAAAGTTGCAGTACTAGTCTGGCATCTGATTATACGCAAACTTTGGTTATTCACTTATTCTGATGAACTCATGAATTCAAAGCATTCCAGGAAAATTATTTTTCATATTTATTTTTATATTTTTTGGATAAGAATGTCTACTAGGGTTGATGTATCACTTTTTATAGGCTGCATATATAAACTGCTTCCGCTAGCAATCTAAACTTTGCAGTGATTTCAATTCATAACTTGTCCCCAGAACACACTTGAAAAGAATGAAAGATCACTACAAGAAATCATAGAATTCCCAATAGTTATAAAGTAGTAGAAAAAAATGAAAAAAATGCCACCCACTATATCCTCCATATTTTTTGAAACTACTAGACAAGTGTCGGCAAATATAGTGTCGGGCACAATCTACTTGGTTGACTAAGATCCATCTAGCCACCACGATAATAATCTACTTTGTTAAAGTTAAGGTTTATTATATTTATTAAAAGTTTATTCACACTATAAATATACTTATTTGAAATATGTTTTGTTATATTATATTTAAATAATTATTTCTTTTCATAAAAAATTCAATCCTTTTCCCTTTAACGAACATGAAGAATGAAAAACTTCATTTTATTCTTTTTGATATTTTCAAAACCATATTGTTTAAATTATTTAACAATATCAATAACTTCATTAATATATTTAATTCTATGTTTGTATATAATTTTTTCCATACAATTTCATTAAAATATAGATAATTTTCTTTATTCTGCAATGAAGAGTAACAATGTTATTTAATATAAAAATTTTAATACATTTTATGTTACATACTTTATTTAAATTTTTTGCAATTTGATATATTTTTAATACAAAATTTGATCGGATCATCGGTCAAGATCCTTGGCCAAATCAATCTCTAGCATCCTTATTTGGGATCGGAATTGAATCCATCATTAATATATACCATTAGCCATTATTTTTATTTTTTTTATTAGCTAACCAGGTCTTCAAAGAGTATTTCTGACTTATGATAGGAAAGTAAAGACAAGCTACAAACTAATACTAGGAAATTTATTATAAATACGGGACAAAATATTATTTCCATATTTTTTTGAAATGACACTAAAATAATATCGTGAATTCTGTAATAAATATGAACTACAGTCTAATATCTGCCAATTTATCATAAATATAGGGAAAGGTATTATTTCAAAATGTTTTTTAAAAATGCTATTGAAATAATGTTATGGATTTTACGATAAAGATGAGCTATAAGTTAATACCTAGCAATTTATCGTAAAAATAGGGCAAAGTGTTATTTCCTAATATTTTCTAAAAAATGTCACTAAAATAATATTGCGAATTGTATGATTTTTTTGTGGTGGCCAGAGATCTTTGACAAATAAACCATCATCACACTTAAAATGCTTCTTGCCCAACATTAAGTTCCAAACAAACCATATTGGCTAAAAGCATAATAGGCAAAATGTTTTTTTCAATTTCCTACAACAAGATCCTTGTTATCTTTTAATCTAGATTACCATAATAAAGCCCTGAACACTGCATAGAATAAATTACCAGACTTAAATATTTCAAGCATCCAGTAAAATGTTAATGAACTATAATGTGCAGACATGTGATGCAAATGTTAAGTTGCTGACTTTTGCTTGGAATGATGAGGAACTCTAGATGTCATGTTATTATAAGTGCACAACATGCCTTGATCTCCTTGGTCATTTTACATTGCAATATCACAAGTTACTATTCCATTATAGCAAACTCGAAATTGCTAAGTCATGATTTTTTGCCCACCAACTTTGTGATTCTTTAGAGCTCTTATTTACTTAATAAAGATAAGATACTATAGCATACACTATGTCCAACCACTGAGAAGATATATAATATGTCACGTTAATTCTTTCCACCATGCATGGTGCAAGGCTATAACCTGAGAATTGCACCTCTCTTCTATGGAACAAGGTTCTGCATTTGACATGAATAAAACTTCACCTATTTCTATTAAATGATTGGAATAAAGAGTTGCATCAGATATGGTCTCTTTTGTTGCACACTAAAGGATTGAATACTATGGGTGATGACCACCCTTTTGCTTCGTGACATCTGGGCCATGACGAGGGATAGAGTGACCTTTCAGGCCAAGCATGTCTTTCGTGAAGTTAATGGGGTTGCGGATTGGGGGGCCACCTATGTGGCCAGCCATACGGATAGCACCGTGTGGGCTGGAGATGAGGAGCTGCCTCTGGTACTTCGAGATATTCTGTTTTCTGATTTTATTGGGTGTATTCATACTCGTCAGACATGAATAGCCCGTCCTAAACAAAAGAAGAAGAAAAAAAAGGAGGATTGAATACTAGAAAAGCTGAAAAAGTATGGTACATCTGAAATAGTATCAACAACATTAGTCTCAACCATACCAAAAATGTGCATGGAAGGATCCAGAAGTATAATTAAGTTAACTTCCATTTTTGTAATGAAATCTGATGTGGTCGGATCCCACCTTTCCACTAAGATGTCAACTATGATCACAATTGACTTTCTAAGTGACATCAGAATTTCCTAAAAAACTACCCCAATGCCTACAAGAAAAAATACTAATTAAAAGAAAGAAAGGAAGAAAAAGAACCCAATACAATCCCACTAAGTTCAAGTATCTATTTTATAATAACTGAATCATGCAAACTAAATCATTACGTGGCTGCAGTATAAAGCCTCCTTTTCTCCTTAGTTAGGATTGGGTCAGGTCTAAGAAGCCGGCCGGTAGCTATTAAGGCCTTTTCCTAACTTTCTTTATACCATGCTAAGTGAACACCAGGTTTGCAATTAGGTTACATTTGCCTTTTTCTTGCATGAGCAAGCAAAGCACCTATCACTCACATGTATGGGACAGTAAATTTATCTTTTGATCTGATATGAAAGGCCGACTCACCTATCAAGTAACCGAGCTCATGGTTGGTTAGGTCATTTGTTTGTATACCTTCAAAAAAAATGTCTTCTTATGTGTATTCCTCTAATACTACACTTCTAATGTTTATTGGTTCATTTGTTATACCCTTCGGAATGTCTCATTACGTGTTTCCCTCTAATGCTACGTACCTATGTAAATGTTTTACCCTTTAGAATGTCTCGTTACGTGTTTCCCTCTAATGCTACATACCTATGTAAATGTTTTAAATTATCAAATGCATTTTATATTTGACATTTCGCAATGGATGCTTTATGAGAGGACGAGGGATGCAACTTAAAGTTTTGCATTTTACTGGATATATTCACATGGTTTCTCCAATAGTTATGCATATAGAAATGATATTGTAACAATTTAGAATTTTATCCAAAAAGGCTAGACAGAAAATATTATTTAGATTCTTTAGCTTTGTATAAGTATCTAAGATCTACCTGGTGCAAAGCTACCCAGTGCATAGCTGATATGAGGCAAAATACATGCTTATATGGATTCTCATATATGTGTTTGAGAATATACGTATAAAATTAAAAGTTGAGAGGGATAAATGTGCAGAATGTCATGATTTGAAATTTGAATGATGTGTATGATCAAAATAAGCTAGAGCATGAAAAGCCAAATGCTGCATGGCATCACCATGTCACCTACCTAAGAGTTATGGGGCCTTTCACAAAGAATGAATTGAGCTCAGTCATCCGTCTTTCCCCTCCGTGGTTGCTCTTTTGTGAAAACAGTGCAAGAAAAGTGGATGGGTGACATCAATCTCCAATTCTATATCCATTGTCAGCGGATAGCTATCATCTGAGAAGAGTTGGAAAGGGGCCGTGGCTCCCACTAGCACTTGGTGGCTTAGATGTGAAGATGTCCTAATGGCACCCTCTTTTGCATAGAAAGTTCTAAGATTAGGATATTTTGGTTATGGCATTTTAATAAGACTGCACTTCGTTGAACAGGATCTGATTGTAAAATGAAAAAAAAAAAAAGAAAAAAAATTGAAGATAGAATATTGGGATGCCGTGTGTGTCTTTGTCAACAAATGTCAGGTAGCCTTTTTGATCTTTCAAGTGCGTAGAAATTAGTAGTTTAACAAATAATTGCCTAATCCAATCACCATCTGTCATTCGCGCATTAGTTAGGAAACAATTATTGGTGATAAGTGCATATTAGGTCAAGCCAATGTGCAGAACTTGTTGTTGGTGTCATGCAACATGAGACAAAATTACTTTATAAAGGCCATAATGTTTCTCTCATTTGAATATCAATGCATATAAATAGGCAGCAAAACTCCAAGACCCACTCTCTTGCCAAATCAGTTCATAAATGGCAGCTCTAGATCAAAACATTACTCTTTTGAGTTCCTTTCACTGATGTAACTCTAATTTGTTGTCATATATAATCAGCAATTGATATGCCTCTAGTCTTCCAATTAACAAAAAAAAATTAATGCTGCAGGGCCATTTCCTTCTTTCCATGCCAAGGGCACTTAGATAAGAACGAAGCACTAATAGATTTGGTGAGTGCTCTTAAATTAAAACTTACTAGCCAACATAGAAATCAGGTTTGCAAGGAACCGCTTCCCTTTTGGATTATCCCGTGCTCAAAATCCAACAGGTTAGTAAATAAAGAAAAAAGGGGTTGAGCGGCGATACACCTCAGAACCAATTACAGCCAATTTAGTAGACAGATCAATGAGGGCTCGCTATGAAACCTCTAGCTGACCAATAAAAGCCTACCATGTGGCTGACCCCTAGAGGCACATGGAGAGTTCTTCAAATATCAAACTCGTACCCTAATCGCAAACGGTTTCCATAACCGTGTGACGAATAAGCGAGATGCACAGGATATATGATTGGGCGTGATCTTCATATACCAAAAACGACCAATCCATATATTCGATTTCCTCGATGATGAATGTCGACCCTCGCATATTTAAACTACTCCTAAATGATCCTCTAGGTAAGTGCTCCTGAGCTCTTGAAGTTACCCTAAGTTCCTTTTTTTCCTTGCGTTGCTACTCTGCCTCCCTCACAACATCTCCGCTTTTCCTTAGGAGTAGAGTCTGACTTAGGTATCAGAGGGTCCCTGCAGGATACTCTTCGACAAGAGGACTTTCTTCTTCTTCTTTTTTTTTTGGTGAACCGACTTCTCACTACACTCGTCGGTGAGAGAGCCCAAAGCAATCACAAGATAAAATATGATCTAATGCCTGCGGCACACGATCGCAAGTACCCCAAAATACAGGCCCAGAATGATGGGCAGCATAGGAGACGATCCAGTCCGCAGCACTGTTCACCTCCCAGAAGACATCCGAAGTCCGAATACATCTAACTCCTCCATACTCCAAATATCTCGTAGTAGCGGGTGCAGGTTCGGCCTAGCCCGCCGGCACCAAATCCAATCAACCACTGTGGATGAGTCGCCCTCTAAGAGGACTTTCTTGGTCTGTGGTGTTTTAGTTAGGAGTGTAATGCTAGAACCACCATTCGAGTGCCCTCTTTTCCTCGGAGATGTGCAGCAACCTTCAAGACGACCCCTCCAGCCAAGACAGCAGATCCGCCAACCCCTCCAACATCCTTATTAGCTCGGTGCATAAGTCGAACCCAATTTTAGCGATAACAAATTGAAGGTTAGAGAAAGGGTTGTGATCCCATGTTTGGAGGTTTGACTGATTGGCAGATGATTTGTAGCCATGAAGAGCACATGCAACTCCCATTGCTGCCCAGCAGCATGTACTCCTAGAGTCTGACGGCATTTTGTAGTGCCCTCAGAGGGTTACACCTCTATAGGAGCCACAGGTAGCACTGGTTATCGCTACTAAACAGTTTCAACTTCTCATGCAACAGGTTTAGACACTGCCCATAGCTGCCCAAAATTTGTAACAAATGGCTGCCAACAATCAGCAGCAGGCTCACGAGCTAAACGATCACGAGGTTCTAGTGCAACCAAGCCACCACTCTTGTTCATGCTGTTGGGAATTGTGTCCCAAAGCCAATTTTTTTAATAGTAAGAAATTGAATTATGTATATGTTTTATTAAAATGAATAAAAATTTATTCTGGCATTTTTTTCTATTCATCACAAGTGATACATCTTCAAATTGAACTCCTATATATTGTGATGAAGTCCTTAGGGCTAATTTAGTGGATAAAGGAGGTTTCATCATTTAGTCCATAAACCAGTTCGCGACCAAATGATGAGCTGTCAATTGGACAATAGCTACGTCAAGTATAGGTCGTTGTGTGCTATTTAGTTAGTTGTCCTCTTAATCAAGGAGTATGGAGACACTGTATGGCATACAGGTGAGATGTAGGAGTACATCGTCACCGAACAGTGACTCACTTGCGTAGCATTCCACTGTCGGAAATTAGCTTGCAAAGCGTATGGGCATAAGTACCCCTTAGATCTGAGACTGTCACGGTGACTTGCAAGCAACTCACTGTACTTAGGTACTGGACAACCTGAATTTCTAATTCAGGAATCGGAAGGATGCGAGTGCAGTCAAGTACTCGCGAAGTCTGTGTATGAGTCAAGATGGGATTGACCGCTCCAGATTATAGGAGTTGATATCTCGCTGTATTTCAATTCAGTAAAACCTTGGCCAGGGTAAATCAAGTGATAGGTCACTTGATTTGATTAATTGAAATACACTATGGATGATCGGACCCAGAGTTCGACAGTCCATTCTGAGGTCATCTTGAGCATCAATGGTTATAGGGATGAATTATGCAATAACCATACGTCTAGGTTCTTGAATGTTGCTTTGCATATTCGATCTATCCGGACGTCGGGTATCATTGCTAGATGGTCACCTCGATTAGTGCATAGAGTAGTCCATATACTACCGACTTAGTGTTCGAACCTATCAGAGTCACACACATTAGTCAAGCTAAGTAGGAAGGTCTTGACCCAATTTAATTAAGAATTAAATTGTGGGTCATTTAGAATTTGGTTCTGTCTATGTTCAGCTAGCACAGAACATGAGGTATATACTAAATTTCATGGATGAACAACTAATTAAGTCTGTATTTCGAGTCAATCAAGTTTCAATTAATGTAATTGAACTTGATCAAGACTCAATTGTTGAGATTGGGTTTAATTGGGTCTCAATTAGTGTAATTGGGCTCGATCACTATTTAATTAGGATTTAAATTCGTATTTGTTCTGATCTAAGTCGGACTTGGATCGAGCCAAAACTGGACCCAATTGAATCTCCCATGAGTTGGACTCATCTGGAATTTTTTCAGGTCAAAAATTATTTAAATGGGCCATCAATTTGGTTTAGAACCAAGTAAACCAATTAGGCTAACCTATTTAATTGAATCGGCTGACCCCAAATCCCATTTAAATAGTTCCTGTGGACCCATGGACCCTTAAGCTCATGGACCCTTAAGAGCTGCTTGTGAGCCGCGATGGAAAAGAAACGCCTGGGAGCAAAACAGAATCTTCTCCATCCTTGGTTCAATGCCACGCCGTGCCACCATCCGGACTCCGTTTGGCTTGTCGTCTGGACCGAAATGTTCGGTTTTGAACCGTCTACATTTCGGTTCATTTAGATTTTCAAAATTTGGCATGTTTTCATGGATTTACTAGTTTTTTCCACCGTTTGTTTGTGAAACAAACGTTATAAAATTTATTTTTGAATGAATTCTTTAATGCTCGGCAAATAATGCCTCTTAACTCCTCTCAGCGTTGGCCTATTTGTAGGCCACTGTATCCTCTTGAAGAAAAAATGAGGAAGAGAATTTTCCTGAGAAGAAATTGTCAGATAGAGAGGGAGGTTTGATTCGATGAAGAAGAAGAAGAGAGAGGAAGGAGTCCTTTCTCTCTGGTGGTTTGGAGTTTGGCCCAGATCCGGTGTCCTCTCC
>JAOXJJ010000395.1:2186030-2201997 GCA_025769935.1 Phoenix roebelenii | reverse complement strand
TTAATTTACTCTAATAATTATATTACTATTATGCTATATTATAATAATATTATTTTATATTACAATAATATTATACTGTATCGTATATTTATGTATTAATATATGTTATATTTTATTATGTTCTGTTATATAATACTATGCAATGTCCTGTATGGTAATTTTGTCATGCAAAAGTACTTTCTCAATTTGTTTACCAAACACAAAATAAAGTACCACAGCACTTTATGAATGTAGTTACCAAACAGCAAACAGCTTTTTATAACAGCTTTACTTCATACAACTCTACTTCCAACAGTTCTACTTCCAACAGCTCTACTGCCAACAGCTCCTCCAAACAGGGCCTTAGTGGATAAAGAAGGTTTTATCATTTAGTCCTTAAATCAGTTCGCGACCAAATGATAAGTTGTCAGTTGGACGATAGCTATGTCAAGTATAGGTTGTTGTGTGCCATTTAGTTGGTTGTCCTCTTAAACCAAGGAGTGTGGAGACACTGTATGACATACAAGTGAGACGTAGGAGTATATCGTCACTGAACAGTGACTCACCTGCGTAGCACTCCACTGTCAGAAGTTAGCTCGCAAAGCATATGGGCATAAGTACCCTTTAGACCTGAGACTGTCACTGTGACTTACAAGCAACTCACTGTACTTAGGCACTAGACGACCTGAATTTCTAATTCAGGGATCGGAAGGATGTTGGGTGCAGTCAAGTACTCGCGAAGTCTGTGTATGAGTCAAGATGGGATTGACTGCTCCAGATTATAGGAGTTGATGTCTCGCTGTATTTCAATTCAGTAAAACCTTGGCCAGAGTAAACCAAGTAATAGGTCACTTGATTTGATTAATTGAAACACACAATGGATGACCGGACCTAGAGTTCGACAGTCCACTCTAAAGTCATCTTGAGCATCGATGGTTATAGGGATGAATTATGCTATAACCATACGTCTAGATTCTTGAATGTTGCTTTGCATATTCGACCTATCCAGACGTCGGATATCATTGCTAGATGGTCACCTCGATTAGTACATGGAGTAGTCCATGTACTATCGACTTAGTGTTCGAACCTATCGGAGTCTCGCATATTAGTTAACCTATGTAGGAAGGTCTTGACCCAATTTAATTAAGAATTAAATTGTGGGTCATTTGGAATTTGGTTCTGTCTGTGTTCAGCTAGCACAGAAAATGAGGTATATGCTAAATTTCATGGATGAACAACTAATTAAGTCTGTATTTCGGGTCAATCAAGTTTCAATTAGTGTAATTGAACTTGATCAGGACTCAATTGTTGAGATTGGGTTTGATTGGGTCTCAATTAGTGTAATTGGGCTCGATCACGATTTAATTGGGATTTAATTTTGTATTTGTTCTAATCTAAATCGGACTTGGATCGAGCCAAAACAGGACCCAATTGAATCTCCCATGAGTTGGACTCATGTGGAATTTTTCCGGATCAACAATCATTTAAATGGGCCATCAATTTGGTTTAGAACCAAGTAAACCAATCAGGCTAACCCATTTAATTGAACCAGCTGACCTAAATCCCATTTAAATAGCTCCTGTGGACCCATGGACCCTTAAGCTCATGGATCCTTAAGAGCTGCTTGTGTGCCGCGATTGAAAAGAAACGCCTGGGAGCAAAACAGAGTCTTCTCCATCCTTGGTTCAACGCCACGCCGTGCCACCATCCGGACTCTGTTCGGCTTGCCGTCTGGACCGAAATGTTCAGTTTTGAACCGGCTACATTCCGGTTCATTTAGATTTTCAAAATCTGGCACGTTTTCATGGATTCACTAGTTTTTTTCCACCATTTGTTTTTGAAATAAACTTTATGAAATTCATTCGTGAATGAATTCTTTAATGCTCAGCAAATAACGCCTCTTAACTCCTCTCAGCATTGGCCTATTTGTAGGCCACCGTATCCTCTAGAAGAAAAAATGAGGAAGAGAATTTTCTTGAGAAGAAATTGTCAAATAGAGAGGAAGGTTTGATTCTGTGAAGAAGAAGAGAGAGGAAGGAGTCCTTTCTCTCTGGTGGTTTGGAGTTTGGCCCAAATCCGGTGTCCTCTCCTCCCTTCCATTCCCTCTATGATCAGGATCAAGAGACGGGCGTTTGTTCTCAGGCGTGCTGTGAAGAAATGGAAGAAAAGAAGCCGAAGAAAGAAAGAAAGAGAAGAAAGGAACAGAAAAGGGAAGGTCCTTCTTTCTGGATTTTCTTTCTTCCAAGGGTCCTTTTGCAAAAGATTGTTTTGCATGAGTAAAGACATCATCCAACCTTCTTGCGAAGCTTGACGTGCGTGTGAAGTAGAGGGCTTGCAAATTCAGGCCTCACAGAGCTACCTTCAGAGATCCAGATCCAGATTACCTCGACCAACTTCCGCTGCGGGCTTGAGGTAATTTTACATAAAAGTTAAATTTAATATTTATAATTGTTATAAATAAAATAAATAAAAAAAATTAAAATTGATTTTCATGCCTGGCATTCGATTTTATTGGACAACTCGGGATATTTTCCCTTCACATGGCACCCAGGACAAGCATAGCAGAGCTATTGTTCCTGCCTAGGATAGGCCCCACATAGCCATCATTCTTGTCCGTGGAGCCCAGGATGAGATAGGAGGTGCTGACCACCGAGCTCATTGCCTCAAGAAGGAACAAAGCTAGGCTATTCATCACCCAAACCATAAAGAGGGTCTCTAGGAGGGAGGCCAACCTTGATCACACGATCAAAGAGATGGTTCAATGCCTCAAAGCTTTGAGGCACCGCCACGTCGAGCTCAGGAACAACATCAATTTCACCACTAAGCCCCCATTCTCAGCAAGGATTATGGAGGAACCTCTCCCACCTCGGTTCAAGCTGCTGCAGCTCGAGATGTACAGCAAAAACTTTGACCCCTTGGGCCAGTTGGATAACTTCAAAGCTCTCATGATACCTCAAGAAGCCACTAACTAAGTACTACACAAAGCTTTCTCGATCGCTCTACAAAAAGCAGCTCGATTATGGTACATCATGCTTCAGCTGAACTTTGTTCATTCTTTCAAGCAGTTCGTTAGATGTTTGTGGCCTACTTTATGAGCAGCTGGATGCAGAGGAGAAAAACAAAAAGTCTTTTCACCATCAAGCATTAGGAGGATGAGTCCCTTTGGGACTACGTCAGCCATTTTGATGTGGTGAATTTGGAGATTTCCACCTGAACCACTCGATTGCGATGTCCACTTTGAGGAGCGTATTGAGGTTATCTCGATTCCTCTTCTCCTTGTAGAAGAAGTAATTGAAGGATAACGCCTAGCTTCTCGCTCGAGCTAAGAAGTATATCGACATAAAGGAGGCTATGATGGCTCAATGAGGGTCAACTGGAGACAGACCCAGCAAAAAGAAGAAGAATAAGTAAGCTCAGGAGGAGGAAGACAAGCTTAAAAAGAGGTACAAAAGGAATAAGGAGAGATTCTGCCTATTGAGGAGTCCAACTCGGAGATTCGAGTACGCTTCTCTCAATACCTCCCGTGTGCAGATCCTAATGGAGATATAAAAGGAAGCTACATGACATGGCCTTAGAATATGAAACCAACAGCTTAGAAGGATATAAGCGAGTTCTACAAGTTCCACCGAGACTATGGGCATGATACTAAGGACTATTTGCAGCTCAAAAGCATTATCGAGGTCCTCATTCAGCGAGGGTACCTTAGCTCCTATGTCGGTGACCCATGGGATCGAAATGATGGTGGTCGGGAGCAACACGCCCCCAAGCAACAAATCGACAACCGGCCGACCGCAGGAGTCTTCAACACAATCTTAGACAGACAAGTAACTGGCGGAATGAGCTCTTCTACATGAAGAAATTATGCTCGGGTAGCTGAGGCAGGGAGCTTGACCCTAAAGAGACAAAGAATAGATGAGGTCATCTCCTTTTCAGATGCTAACATTAGAGGCATGTAGACTTCTCAAGATGACACTATTGTAGTTTCCTTAACCATTGCTAACTTCAACGTAAAATTAATTTTAATGGATACTAAAAGCCCATCAAACATATTGTTTTATTAGGCTTTTTGAAAAATGAACCTACTTATTGATCAACTGAGGAGGATGAACTCTCCTCTAATCAGGTTTACGAGAGACCCCATCCCTATAGAAAGCATTATCTCCCTTTTGGTCACCATTGGTCAAGCACCAAGACAAGTGACCGTGATGTTGGAATTCTTGGTTGTCAAAGTCTCCTCAGCATACAATGCCATTTTGAAATGAACCAGGCTCGATGCCCCTCAAGTTGTAGTGTCCACTTACTATTTGCTGATGATGTTCCTAATTGGGTACAATTTGTGAGAAGTCTATGATGACCAAGCATTAACTCGACAATGCTATGTCCACACTTTGGAGGAAAAAGCACATGGAAGCACTCCATATCGAAGGCTTTAACACTCATGATGAGCAAAAGCAGAAGCGAGGAGAACTAGCCGAGCAGATTAGGGTCCATTGATGATGCAACCAGAGCTCGACTTGTAAACTTTCTTCAATCTAATGCCAACATTACTACTTGGTCAGCCTCTAACATGCCAGGTATAAGCTCTAACGTGATTGTTCACAGGTTGATCGTGGAATCGGCATACAAGCCTGTTTGGAAAAAAAAATGAGTTTCACCCTGAAAAGACAACATACCATTGATGAAGTGGTAGATGGGAGCTCCTCAAAACGGGCTTCATCCGAGAAGGCGACTACTTCGACTAGATAGCCAACGTCATCCTTGTAAAGGAGGCCAATGAAAATGCCGAGTGTGCATAGATTTCACTGACCTTAATAAAGCTTATCCCAAGAACAGCTTTCCATTGCCGATGATCGATCAACTTATGGATGAGATATCGGGGCACCAAATGTTGAGTTTCATGGATTCGTTCTCAGGCTACAACCAAATCTAGATGGCACCCGAGGATGAGGAAAAAAGCTCCTTCATCATTGACAAGGGTCTCTACCGCTACATGATCATGCCTTTTGGTCAAAAAATTGCGAAAGAGACATACCGACATCTGGTCAACAAAATCTTTAAAGACTAGATTAGCCACAATATGAAAGTGTATGTTAACTACATGCTGGTGAAAAGTAGACAGGCTAAGTAGCATGTGACCGACCTTAGGAAGCATTCAAAACCTAAAAAAATACTATATGAAGCTCAATCCAAGCAAGTGCGCCTTCGGAATTATCACGAGGAAGTTTCTTGGATTCATTATGATGAGGCATAGAATTGAGGCCTATCTAGAGAAGATCTACACTATTTTGAAAATGGCATCCTCGAAGATGAAGAACAAGGTGCAGTGCCTAGTAGGGTGCATTGTGATCCTAAGCAGATTCGTGGTAAGATTGGGAGAAAGATGTCTACCTTTCTTCAAAGAATTAAGGCAGATCAAGAACTTTCAATGGTCCGAGAAGTTCCAAACTACCTCCAACCAACCCAAAGAATACCTTAGCTCGTTACCACTTTTCACCAAACCAAGCTTAGGAGAGATGCTCTACACTTACCTTGGGGAGTCGCCTTCGGCTCTAAGCTTGGTCCTTATCAGGGAGGAAGATTAAGTGCAGACACTCGTTTACTAGACAAATTGAGTCCTCCAAGATGCCGAGATGAGGTATCCAAAGCTCAAAAGGATGGACTATGACCTCATTGCCTTAGCTAGGAAACTCTGGTCTTTTTTGAAGCTCACTTTATTCACTATACTAGCCAACCAATTACTGAGGCAAATCCTATAGAAGTTGGATGCATCAGGAAGGATGACCAAGTGGGCAGTCAAGCATGGGGTGTTTGACATCCATTACCAACCCTGATCGGCCATCAAAGCCCAAGCACTAACGAACTTTCTCGTGGAGTGCATAATTCTTGAAGATACAGAGGTTGGTAAAGAGTCGGAAGATTCCTAGATACTCCACATTGATGGGTCTTCCAGCTTGAGTGGAAGCAAAGCCAAGCTGATCCTCACTATCCTAGATGGGGTCATTATGGAGTATGCCTTGCATTTTGGCTTCAAGGCATCTAACAACAAAACCGAGTACGAGGCCCTCATCACTAGCCACAATCTCACCCAGGAGCTCTCGGAGTTCAATGCCTACAGGCCCTCAATAACTCTTGACCGACCATCGGTTAAGTCTGAGGATACTTCGAGGAAAGGAACCCCATGATGGCCAAGTACCCACAAAAGGTCCAGGACATCTGCTCAACTTCAATGGATTTAAAGTCCAGCAGATCCCGAGGTCGGAGAATGCTAAGGCTGATCTATTCTCAAAGCTTACTACTTCAAAATGCACCAATTTGCAGAAGATGGACCACCTTGAAGTAATCGAGAAGCCAAGCATCGAGGAAGAGCCGAGCTCGATCCTACAAGTTGATTTCAAGCTAAGCTGGATTGATCCCCTTGTTAACTATCTTCAGAATGGAAAGCTTCTTAAGGATAGGAAAGAAGCTTAAAGGCTCAAACACCAGTCTACTCGCTACATCCTCAAGAGGACATTCACCCCGCCTCTCCTTCGAAGTCTCCAACCTTTTGAGGTTAATTACACTCTTTCCACAAGAGAATTTATGGAAATCACTTGAGGGGGTAGGGCCCTAGCATACAAGGCCCTATGACAAGGCTACTACTATAGGCTGACCATTTAAAAGGATGCAGTTGACTTTGTAAGGAGGTGTGACCAATACTAACGACATGCAAACATTCAGCGGCAGCTAGCAGCCGACCACCCCACTCATATGGATCAGCGCCCCATGGTCCTTCACCCAATAGGGGATGGACAATTTTGAAACTTTCTCATAAGTGATCGAGTAAAGAAATTTTCTGATAGTGGCTATCGACTACTTCACTAAGTGGGTCGACATTTTGCCATTAGCCCGAATTACTGAAAGCAACACCCGAGACTTTATTTGAAAATCCTTCATATGCCGCTTCGAGCTTCCCCGAGTGATAATTACCAACAATGACAAGCAAATCGATAATGTCTGCTTCAAGAAGTTCTACAATGACCTTCATATAAATCATCAATTCACTTCAATTGGACATCCTCAAATCAATGGAGAAGTTGAGCTAGCCAATAGAACAATCCTGTAAGGCTTGAAGATAAGGCTTGATCAAGCAAAAGAGTTTTGGGTGGATGAGCTACATAGTATCCTTTAAACATACCGAACTACGCACCAAACTCCAATAGGAGAAACTCCCTTCAACCTTGCATTTGGCACTGAAAAGGTGATCCCATTGGAGATCGGCCTATCATCTCATCAAGTGGACTTGTTTGGTGAGTAGAGGAACCCAGAAGATCTCTAAGCCAACCTGGACCTACTAGAGAAAATAAGAGAATGAGCTCGGATCCAGATAGCAACATATCAATGGGGAGTAGCTCAGTATTATAGGTCCTGAGTGAAAGTCAAATTCTTCCATCCTGTAGACTTGGTGCTTAGAAAGATCGAGGTGTCGTAGCCAGTGGAACAATGCAAGCTTGCGCCGAATTGGAAAGGGCCGTAAGAGGTATCTGAGATCGTCCACCCAGGAACCTATTGCTTGGAACATCTAGATGGGATGCTAGTGCCTCAGACGTGGAACTCAGCCAACCTTCAAGCATTCCATCAATAAGATGTATCAATGCTTCAATATAAACTCGACCATGAAAATAGGAAACCCCTCTCCTCAAAATTATCTAAATAGTTTCAAGTCATGTATATAGTGAACACGAGGTCGAATGCATCTCATTACGAACACCGATGAAGGTGCTCTCAGCATAGCAAGTTGGGTGAGCCATCTATTGGCCCTAACCTTCAAGCTTACATGGCTAAAAGGTTCTTTTGAGAGACCCTATAATGGAAACATCTTCATTCATCGAGCGACCCATTTAACGGACCCAACCTATGAGCCTAAGTAACTAGAAAGTTCTTTAGGGAGCTCCTACAGAGGCAATATCTTCGTTTGTCAAACGAGCCATCTAACGACCCCGACCTATAAGCCTATGTGACTAGGGGATTCTTTGGAGAGCTCTCGGGGGAGGAGTTCCTGTAGTGAGCCATCTAGTGACTCCAACCTACGAGCCTACATAGTTGGGGAGTACTCTAAAGCGCTTTTACAAAGGCAACACCTCCAATTGTCGGACGACCCATCCAACAGTCCTGACCTATGAGTCAACGTGGCTAGGGAGTACTCTAGGGTGCTCCCACAAAGGCAATACCTCAGTTTATCGGACGAGCCATCCAATGGCTCCAACTTACGAGTCTTCCACTATATGATTTGATTTTGGTAATCGAGTTTGATTCTATAGGGGAGAATCATCTGTGCAAGAAGGTTCTGATTGGGATACTCTGCATCTCAGCTCATAGATCGTGAAGGAGGTCAGTGATTGCTATGTTCAGACAGTTTTTTGTAGAGATAAAAATCTCTGTACTTGGTTACCAATATAAATATATATTTTTATTGATTTGTACTGACGGATTTGCATCATAAGATTTACATTGATAAATTTGGTTTGGCATGTGATGGTATATTTTATATAATTTTCAGTATAAATATACTTGTAAAGTTATTATATATATCAGATATTGAAAACATGATTATATGGACAAAGATACCTTGAATTTAAGAGACATGCACTACGTAAGTGGAAACTGATTTGATTAGAGTAACATATAAATCAGACGAATAAAATATGATTTGGACTAACCTCATCATAGAATAGTTTTTACGAGCTTATGCGTAGGATAACCTTCGCGGACATATGCATAGGATAGCCTCCACAGACTTATGCGTGGGTAGCCTCCACGAGCTTACCGTGCGATTTTGTTTAGCAGTCTTGGACTAGGTCATGATCTTGGTTAGTTCAAGGTCGGAAATATATTGCTATGAAATCTAAAAATCAAGTTAATGAGAAATGGATGACATGACATAAGAACTGTTGCTGAACAATTGGTTAAATTTGAGATATATATATGTATGTGTGTGTGTAAATATATGTTTCTTTGATAAGATGATAATAAGAGCTTATGTGCATGTTATTTGTATTGGCTTTTCTAGTATTAATATGGTATTCATTTTATTTGGTATTGTTCATTGATTATTTTTTTATTACTTATGATGTAGCGGTTCGGAATTCTTACTGGGCAGAAAAAGCTCATATTCTTCTTTGCATTTTTTTATAGTCACAGGAAGCATAGTTTCAAATAGGATGGATATGGAGTTTGTGCAATTAGTAGTTAGTTAACTAATTTTCTCTTTTATTTTGCTGGTACCAATGGATATCTAAAACTTTGTAATTGAACTAGTTGATTATTTAATGTTAATGGTTTTATTGGGATTGATTTGATTATATTTGTTTGTATTATATGGATATTGTTCATCTCAGGCCTTACATGATCTCTAGGGTTTTACTTTAGGAATAATATGGCCGTGTCACGTAGTCGGCCCAGGTGATAGGTTCGGTGTATGACAAGGAATAATATGGCCGTGTCACGTAGTCGGCCCAGGTGATAGGTTCGGTGTATGACAAAGGTGGCCGAATTGAATATTGATAGAGAGGAGCAAATAGAAGTGGATTAAATGGGGGAGAGAGGAAGAATCGAAGAAGCAATAGTTTTAGATGAATCGAAGCGAATGTAGATAGAGAGGAGGGCAGATGGAAGTGGATTAAAGAAGGAAGAGAGGAAGAATTGAAGAAGCAACATATGTAACAAATCAGAAGAGATGGACTTGTTAGGACAATGATTCTGTTGTCAATCTCTTTGGAGTCCCTATCAAGTGCACTAAGGAGATCAAGTGAAAGGACATAGTAGACAAATGTGAAACAAATGGAATAAACTAATGTGTTGAGAGTCCAACAAAGCTACTTATCGGAATATTTGATACAAGCAATGCACTGGAGATTATTTGAACCCATTCATGGTAGCCTTCCCTAGCTACCTTTTTCTAAATAAAAAATTATAAATGAACTCTAGCACATGTGTCACCATATGAGTGTTGATGACCGCAGCATCTTCTAACTAGTAGTTCTGCCTTCATTCTTTTCTACAACTATCTCCTTATTTGCCATCAATATTTTCTTTTGAGAAATTCAAGTTGAGCGAGCTGAGAAAATTCTTCCTCCTTTCTGATTTAATTACTATATTTTAGGAATTACCCCCACCTTCTCCTCCCTTATCGTTATCCACCAACCTCCCCCTACTGGGCCAACTCCATCTGTCTTATCCCTCACACCTCCACCACCTACGTATATCCAAGCAAGAATGACCAACCTGGTGTTAACTCCCTATAAGAGCATGTCATGGACGAGCCCGAGCCCCCAAAGATTATCCTATATTGCTAGTTCGTTCCATGGCATTTGACAGATTCATAAATATTCAGGACTGCAAACGCTGAACGGCAAAGAAGGAACCTTCTCTTTGCCGTAGGCCTTCCTCGAAGGGGCCAAGTCTTTTATTCTCGTTTTCAACCAGAGATCTACTTGAGAAGTAGAGAATACATATTTCTTTATAGTTTCTTTTGTTTGCTGGGCACCAGAGACATGAAGGCATCTAAGGAGCTGAGCTTTCTTTAAAAAATCAAATAAATATAAAATATTAGTTATTATAATACTTTAGGATAATAACTAAAATTCTTGCTATCAAAGTTTTCAAGCTCTAGGATGCCGGCCATTTCCTTGTAGGGCCAAAAGAAGAGTGACCAAGATCTCATTTTCCATCAATCAAAATAAAAGGTTAGGATAGAAGGAATAGGATTTAGATATTTCAAGGTCTTAGCTAATATTTAGAAACCAAATTATTGAAATCTCAATTTGTATAGATTAACTATCATTTGAGCCATCAGCTTTAGTATATAATAATTAAAAGATTAATTTAAGATTATGATAACTTGTTTTGAAAATTGATAGATAATTTAAAATCATATGAGATAAAAATATCAAGATATATTTGTTTATGTTGACATAGCAAAAGAAGTCAAGATATAAATTATTGTTTGGTGAATGTCTCCCATTAATACAAACTGATATCTTTATCAGGATAAAACCTTGGATGCCAGTTGCCCTAAAACCTGTTCATCGGATAAGAATAAATAAATTTTGACTAAGATGGGATTTGAATTTAAAATTTTTATATTATTCCATTCAATCTTAAAGATGTCAAATAATATGTGTTATTCTTTTTTCATAGATGGCTCTTAAAATAGAACAAAACTTTCGTATAACCCGATGCACGGGATACCATTTTTTTCTTATTTTTTAATTATTCTTGAAATGTAATATAGGATAAATATAATAGAATAGATAATAGAATAGAATATAATAGATATAAAAGTCTTACTTATTATCCTAACCATATTAATAATATTTTGGTACGGTTATCCATACGGTGAATGGATAGCTCAGTACTTAGGGCTAGAAGTGGGCTCGAGCCAGCCCGAAGCCCATCGGGTCGGGTCGACTTCAGGTTAGGCTATGGCTTGCGCCTGAAAGGTTTCGGGTCAGATTTGGGTTTAATTGTAGCGCCCATTTATATTTTAGGATGGGCTCAAGTATATCCTTGTCCCTGCTCGTGCTTGGCCCAAGCTCGAGCTTGGATAAGGCCCGATACGAAGCCTGATATTAAGCCCGAACTCGACCCAATTCAATTCCAAATTGGGCCATTCTCCTAAGGCTCAACTCGAATTTAGGCTCTATCAAAGTGGATTAGCTAGGTTTTCTTCTAATATTCTTTCGAAGGAATCCCAAACTCCTAATTCGGCGACTCCTAATTCACCACTCGGCCACTTGCAAGTCCCAAATTCTAGGGCTAGGGTTCTTTGTTGTCCACTTGTCCTTGTCCTTGATTTCTCATCTCTTCGCCTCCACGGCCACTCCAAAATCAAATTTGATAGTCCCTCATCATCAGTCTCCAATTGTCATTCTTCCTTGAAGTTTGTTCCTTATCGTCGTTTGCTGGTTGCCAATCGTTAGTCCAAGTAAGGTGAAGTCATGAAGACGAGCCCCCCATCATCGGCCGACTACAATTTCCTCACTCTCTTTAATCTTCGTTTTCACCGTGATTAGCATAGCAGCCCTAGCCCGACTACCCTCTCGTTAAGCTAGTTGTTGATGGGGCTAAAGCCCACCTCCATTGCTAGCCCCACCACTGCAATGGCCTCTTTGACCATCACCTTGTTCTTGTCGCTGCTTATGGTGTCGTTGTTTTGCCTTGGTGGGGTTGGCGGTGACAATGGTGGTGGCGGATGCCAGAGGTTTGGCCAGAGAAAAAAGTATGTACTAGTGTATAACATACAAAATACATAAGATACAGTTTTTTCTCCTTTTTTCAACTATTTTTGAAATACAGTATAAATTAGATATAATAGAATAGATACTAGAATAAGTAATAAAATAGAACATATATATATATAAAGAATATTATTTATCATCTAAAAATAAAAAAAAATTATATTAATGATATTATTAATATAGACATGGCAAATGAAGAGCTTAGTACAAATTGTGCCAGCATTTAGATTTATAGAATAGATATAATAGGTAATAGAATAGATACTAAAATGGATTAAATATGAGAGATCTATTTATCTAAAATAAAGATAATATTAATAATTTCATGGATATTCATGTGGCAAATGTAGAGCACAATATAGACTGGGCTTTTATTTTAAGTATATAAAATAGATAATAGATTACTCAAAGCTGTAGAATAAAAGATAAGGAAGAATAAACATCATAAAAGTGTAGCTTCCTCATGATAACATCTGCAGATAATCCCTTATACGTGTTATATAAGTCTATCGAGTGGCTATCGGCGAGAGGAATTAAGTCTTTTCTCTTTCGAAATGATTCATGTGTTTGATTGCTTATCCCTAATTACCATCCAAATAATACAACAAAAGGATTATAGAATGACCTGCAACTTGGATTAGAGAACATATAAGCATCCGTAAATTTGACAAGTTGGGCCTTTAATTACCAAAAAAAATAGGTGGACCCTTAATTACCCCAATAAAATGTGGGCCCCTGTTTTCAGCAAACGGAAAATAACAAAAGTTGGTCAAAAAAGCAAAATTTCCAATTCTAAAGCTAAAAGGCACCGACGGCGGAGCCGGACGCTCGCGTAGCTGGCCAACGCTATGAACCTGAAGAAGGAGCCGGCGGGCCGCGGCCAAGAGGAGGCGTCGGGGTCGGGTCTTCCGCCGCCGTATCCGCCGCCAGGGGATGGGGAGGTAGGGGAGCTGGTCGCCTCCCTCAACAGGCGGCGGATGTACCGGGAGGTGACGCTGGCCCTGCGCTCCGGCCTCCGGGACGCCATGGCCGACTTCTCCTTCCTCCGGATCCGAGGCCTCCGGAATCTCCTCAAATTCCTCCGATCCGTCGGCGACTCCGACGCCTCCATCCGCCTCTTCCGCCACTCCCAAACCTTTCCCGAGCTTCAAGGTCTTCTCTTTTTCAATCTCCCTATCTCTATCAGTCTCTCTCCTTTTGTGTGCGCAAGTCTAGGGTTTCAATCTTTGGTTCCTTTTCTCTGTTGATTCTCTTTGATTAGTTTCTATATTATGTAAAAATGATTTGTGATACGTTCTACTGTAGAGGATTGAGAAGGGTTGAAATTGTCTATGTAACAATTGTGGAGTCAATTGGTTCTAACATGGTCATGTATGGTGACTTGGATGTCAAGAGATGGAGAAGAATTAAAGATCATGGCATGGATCAGGAGGGTGAAGGTAGTCACAGATTGAGGAGTGATGATGGGAAGAAGTTGGAGTGACGTTGCATGAAGGTAATGTGTGAGAGTTTGGATCTCAAAGTTGTATCATTTTGGATATGGATGCAGTCGATGAAGCCATTAGTTATTACAAGATGAAGGAGAATTGATGTTGTTAACTTAGGAGATACTAATGTGCTCTCCTGTGCAATTATGCATGGGAACATCAAGCAAATTCGTTCAACCTTTCACCTTTACATACTTGAAGAAAGAACACTTACTGATTTCAGAAAATAATCAAGAAGTGACATGTGACTTTGTGCAAAAAGAAATAGAGAGGATGAAGGATTATTGGGGTTTAAAATGTGGAACTTTCTGACTTGTTCTTTCTCGTGAGACAAAAAGGAGAGTATTTCTCCCCTCTTTTAGAAGAAGTCCCCCTATTTTTTTCATTTAGATATATAGATCTTGAGTAGTTTTATTATTATGTGTCCTAGTTTGAGAAGAAATTATGTATCAATAAAAACAATAGGATTTTTGGTGTTCATTGTATGATGTTCCCTCATGTAAAAGAAAGGTTGGCGCATCAAGTGCTAAAGGCAAACATGGTATTGGAGCCATGATGGATGGATTGGCAACAGCAAGTGGGTCATTTAGCTTTAAAAGTCAAGTAAGATTCCGCTTGAATCATATCCTTGCCAGTTAATTGGTTAGAAATGTCTGTTGGCACACAGCCCATTGGACCCATAGTGCATAAAGTCAACTTTACTAAGAAAATAATATCTTAGCATATATTAGTTGATATAGATGAAACGTGGAAAAAAAAGAACCATAGTTGGACTGGAATTTCCTAATTTACAAACAAAGAAATCCATTCAAACAAAAAAATGACCAGAAAAGAAAGCTAATGATGCAACACCACATAATCCCACTATTTTCCAATCAAATTGCAACTTCAGCATAGAAATGCAATTGTTGGAGAAACCTAGCACCCATATACTGCATTATCCACAAACTATAGGTTATTGAACAAAATGGAAAACATGAAGGGACTCCTTGCTTCCTAGTTTCCACTTATCAGTTCTCCATCATTCTCACTCATGTCTAGGAGAGATTTGTCCATGGCCTTTACGAAACCAACCTTGCAACTGCCCCATAAAGAATATACAAGAGGAAGAAGATTGAAATATCATTTTGAGAGAGTATATAGCTCATTAGCAAACAATTATATTGATGCGCATATTCATGTATTAGTCTCATCTAGTTCCACCAAAAATTGAAGTATCATGTGTCTTGCCCATATTGTTTACGGTTAACACAATATGTCATGATACCATATTGTAGTGACACTAGGCATAACTAACATAAAAAGATGCATGATAGGTCCTGAAGAAAACTGCAGACTAAGCTCTATGGTATCGTAAGACATTTTTTTTAAAGAAAAGCATTATAACTATACGGTTTTTAGTGAAAAAGGGACTGACTTTGATAAACTAAATTTAATTTGGGCCCATCCAAATACATTTAGCATTTTATGACCTACCAAGAAGCCCTTGTCCATTGGTTCATAAACATGTTTTAAACATGCATACTGCACCATTTAGAGAAGTCGATCACATAATTAAACCATACTAACAGCATGTTAGATCAAATAGGTGATGTTACAAAAAGAAATGTTGACTTAGTTAAGTTTTTTTAAGAAACCTAAAGTCGGGGTTACCACCTTGAAGCATGGAGCATGGATGTAAGATACAAAATTGACATGTTATGGATATGCTAATATCACAAATCTTGAAAGATGGGTTGCAATATGGATATGATATGTCAATGAAGAAGTATATCATTTACATATGTGTAAAAAATGCAACTATATAGTTAGTTATGAAATAACATAGTCCACATGTTATATAATAAATCAACATGCACGAAATCCATCGCATAGTTTTTTTTCTAATCCATAAACTGCCATCCATACTTCATGCAACAATATCAACATCACAAACTCCAAAATGAATTATTCATCGTTAAATGGTCATCATTCACAAAAAGAGCCTTCCCTCACATAGCTAAAGTTATTGGGGTGGCATCTTAAGAGAGCATAGGAACCCTTTTTTGATTATGAAAAATAGGATATTTAAAACGTGTGATAAAATCGAATAGCGAACAGTGATTCGATTGATGATGAAGAAAGAGAATTCTTGGTTCAGTTCTCCACCAGTATTTTTATTGATCACTTTTAGTCATGCGGAGAAAAGGGCGATAGATAGGAAGGAAGTACTACTAAGGATACTTG
>JAOXJJ010000395.1:2168497-2185930 GCA_025769935.1 Phoenix roebelenii | reverse complement strand
TAGTAAGTATAAGAATCGTTTATGATATAAGTGGTAATCGTACATATATTATCAATTTGTTACCAATTTGGTATTTTAGACATAAAGGAAGTAGTTCCCCACAGCTGACAAATAGAGGAGTTTAGGCCGTAAAAAGGCACCGGCTCCCACTGGGATTTTGCTTTCACTCGCCGGTCATTATAGATCTAGTGGCATGGCGAGGAGAAGGGGGGAAGCAAGTACTTCGCTTCGTAGACTCGACTCCCCTACGGACTTAACCGAATACTACCTGAACCACCAGATCATGTGCTAAATGTATTTGATGAATATAATTATCTAATATGGAGATGGCATGTAATCTGAAGTATCTGTGCTTTCTAGAGGTGCCGTTATCCAAATTTGTGAGGATTCAAACAATCAACCTCTCCTTGTTGAACATGTTGAGAAGAAGGGTGCCAACGAACAAATATCTCATTGGCTTAAGAATCCATTTGCTACATCTAACATACTTGGTAGCAAGGTATGCTAAATCAACCCAAATTAGGCGGTTCGACCCATACCAAACCAGACCGATGCAGGCCTGAGACGGTTCAGCTCGTTGAGTCGATTTGGCCTATTTAATCTTCCATTCGCCCTCTCTCAAAGCGCTTGATGTCTCTCTCAAAACCCTTGATGCCTCTCTAGAAGGTTCTCCCAGACGGAACCCTAGGACCTCTCGATTTCCATCTCTTGAACGCTATCGATGCTAGAGAAGGTTGGTTCCTCTCTCTCTTTTTGACTTTTCCTCTCTATCTTTTGACCGCATCCAAAAGGGCTTCAAGCAGAGGTGCTCAGCCATCCCTCCTCTCCGACATCCCCTCCTCTCTCTCTCTCTTGACTGCATCTGGAGGGACTCCAAGCTAAGGTGCTCCGACATCTTCCCTTTTGGTATTCCCTCCCTCTCCCCCTATTTATGTCCCCTTCTCCCTCTCCTTTTCTTTTTTCTTTTATTTTGGAATTTTGAACCGAAATCAAGAAACCGTATGCTGACTTCAGTTCAAAATTTTTTAAATAATAAGTCTGAAACGAACTGAAATGGCATGGTACTAATACTGTGCCATACTATACAACTGGACAACCGATACAACTTCCAGTACTGATACAACCAATCTTGCTTAGTAGTTTATCTACATCTATATGCATGGACATTGATACTGGATGTGGGTATGACAAGATATGGACAAGTTGATACACCAAATCTCGAAAAGATAAGATATGATATGACTATGACACATCAATGAATATACACTCACACATACATACATATATTACATATGTATGTAAATAAGCATTCGTAAAGCACAGGGAATGGTCAAAATAACATTCCATATTCTATACAATAACATCAACTTCCAGAGACTTATCATTTAGTCATCATTCAAATTGGTATACCCCAATCCATATTCTATATTGTAATATCAATATAAAAATTTCTATAATTAATCATTCATCATTAAAAATTAACATTCATTAAAAAAAAAAGAAGGAAGATGCCCTTCCCTCATCCCGGTAGGTATCGAGGAAGTATCTTGAGCATATCTGAGAAGTATCTGGAGCACTTGATTTTGAAAAGTAGGATACACAAGTATCGAACTCATATCCTAGAAGCACCAGACAAGTATCAATATCTAATACCTATTTGATACAAAGACAACACACAATTTAAAACATCTATCCTTCCTAGATGTGCATGATTATTTGGTCTATTTTTTAAACTTAAGACGAGAGAGTTATCGATGCTTATGGTATTTTAGGACGAAGGAAAAAATTAGAATGGATTGTAAAGTAGGATTAGTAAAGCCAGCACCAAAATAAATTTTAAACTGAATAAACAATTTAGCGGTGAAAGTGGATCGAATAATATCCGTCCGGATCTGTTTTCATATTCGAATCTATCCGGATATGGATAGAAATTTGAGCATCCGACTAATATCCATATCCATATCCAAATCCGTTAAAGAAAAATGGATATGGATATGGATAAACAATTATCCAATCCGTATCTGAATATCCGATTCCATTTGTAAACCTATTTAATTTTATATGGTATTTATGAATTTTTAAGAAAAACAAATGACCATATTAACATGCTATTATCTTGATTTATCATCCATTTAGAATATCTTTGATTCTATGGTCGTACAGTTTAATTATCCAATTTATATTCATATTTATATCCATAATTTTGGTATCCAATTGGTATTTGTATCCGTTTAAATGAATATGAATATAGATTTTTGTGTCCGACTAACATCCGTTTCTGTATCTGTATTTATCAAACAAAATAAATATGGATACAAATATGCTAGTATCCGATCCAATTTCAGCTCTAAAACAATTGTATAAATTTCTGTTAAGACATGATATGATTGTTAGGAGGATACATATGGTGTATATATTTGAACTTTTTAGATCTGTCATTGTTGATGTCTAATACTTGTATGACAATTGATGTTGTTCTCGGCTTGAATGGTTGCATATTGGTTGATTTTTAGCAAATTCAACCTCCAAAGGAGCAAGTGGCCAAAAAGAAGCAGGCTGATGTTTCTCTAACTTGAACCTTGTCGGCATGACCTGGTTTCTCTATGATGAATGATACTTGCATTTTTAAAATGTGACAGCATATAAGTAGCTTATATGAGCAATGCAAACAATATAAGTTATTGGGAATGAGTGGAGTTATTCATAACATTCATTACACAACCATGCATATAATGGGGGCTTGTAATTAGGCAATTTTTTAAGAATGATGCAATATGTTATATGTCTAATTTTATTCATTATTTATGCATATGATATCTTTCCCAGGTGCTGTTTGACTGACACAGGATATTATGTTTTGTAACAGTAATTCCTATTCTATTTCAGAATACTTTGCGGCAAACCAAAGACAGTCCTGTTGTGGCTTTGGACCATATATTTGGAGTGGAGCCTGTGAAGATAATTGGTCCTGCAACAGACTCGGAAGTTTCCCTTGCTCTTAGGGTTTTGGAAGGTTGTTGTCTCCTCCATAGTGGGAGTGCATCTTTGGCCTACAAACACAAGGCAATTAAGGTACAGATCATACTCTTACAAGCATAGTATTTTTTTCCCTGTCATTGAGTTGGAAGTCTTCAATATTTTGTTAATGATTGCATTGTCGAATATTTGATGATTCAGTTAATAATGTGCTACATTAAAAAGGGCAGGCCAATGTGCAAGGCTCCCGCTATTGCAAGGTTTGGCGAAGGTCAAATGTACATAGCCTTACCCCCAGGCTCACCCTCAATAATACATGCTACATTGATAATCTTATATTATATGAATATTTGACAGAAATATCACATAAAATTTAGTCAGTTAGAACATGTATCATGATAACTATTGGCAACTTTATGCACTTGAGCATCTAGCATAAGATTTATCATTGGCTATTTTTTCTATGGAGGTATTTCTTAGGCCTCGTTTGGGATTGCTTTTGGAGAAGCCAAAAGCACTTTCTGGAACCCAAAATGCACTTCTAGACAATATATGGGTGTTTCGCAACAATCCTGAAACGACTTTCTTGTCCTCCTAGAACCTAAAATTCTCTGCTTGCATCTAATTTGGAGCTTCCCCAAAAAGTGCTTTTCAAAGCATGTTGGCAAGCTATTATGTGACCAAAATACCCCTAAACTTTACACTATATGTTAATATAAAAATAATATTGTAGTATAATACTACACATTATACTATATTATGCATTACATAATATATTATATACTATAATATAATATATTATAATATTATATTACATTATATTATAGTATAGTATAGTATATTATGTTATGTTATACTAATATTATGACAGGGCTACGTTACTATCATTATTATGCGACAAATATCATATTTTAATAGTATAACACTATTACATTCCTATAATATTATACTATATATTATGTTATAATATTATACGATTTTAATATTATACTATTTAAAATAAATAATTTGTAAATTAAGAATATTATATAATAACAATTCTCCATACTAGAAATACTTTCTTAGTTTGGTTACTAAGCAGATATTGAAGTTCAACAACACTTTAAAAATGTAGTTATCAAATAGCAAACAGATTTTTTGCTAAAAGCTTTACTTTCAAAAGCTCTTCTGACACAAGCTCTACCACCAGCAGCAATCCCAAACAAGGCCTCATAAACCATTGCATGATTACCACTTACAATACACAATCAAAAAATTATTTGGCAAAATATTTGGATTAGATGGTGTATGCTTCTTGTGGTTTCATTTCATGAGGACTCCTTATATGAATGCTTTTGACAAATGTTCTAACTTCTTAATTTTTTGACTGCTGTTTTTTCTATCTCAGATTCATTGCACTTTTCTTAGTCTGTCTTTTTTAACAAAAAAAAACTCTTACTGACATATGTCCGTTTAAAGTTGTTATGCCACTGCTATTAGTTAGCTTATCTGAGACATGTTTGTTCTTACTATAAAGTTGTCTTATTTTTCATTATTTCTTTCTGTTCTGTTTTTTATCCATCATATTTTTCGTCATGAAGAAAGCATAAAATTTGGACTTGGATACTTATTAACTTTGAAATAAACTTGCAATCAGATTAATTGAAGGGCATGTTCATACCTAGAAACAACCAGCTGCATTGTATCGTCCTCCCATCTAATATTCAGGAACCTTGCTTAATAATCAGTGCAATTGCAGTGTTCTTCCAAAAGATTCTGTTTACCTAGAAATGTTATCTAATTTGATGCTTGTAATAATTTGATTGACTATAAATGATATACTGATTTTCTTTAGAATTTATTGGAAATAATTGTGAAAAAAAGATCAATGGTGAACTTGGTTTTGTATCACATATCTCAGGTCTGTAACTAAATCCATTGATTGCTTTATGCACAGTAACCAATATGTTCTTATTTATTGTCCTAGTGGAGCACAGTATAGCTTCTCTACATGTTTATGTGCTTTCATCATGCTTCCTTGTTAGTTATAAAGAAGGTTTTTTCTTTGTTGATATTATGAATTCTGGAATTAGCAAATTGAGTAGCAGATGCTTGTATTTATTTGTTTTTTTTTTCGTATTAATATCTTCTGATTGACAATGTTCCTGAAGATGCTATACATTTAAGTTATATCATGTAGCTAATATGAGGCTGAAATTAGCTTTGTTGATGCAGGTACTCATAAATTTGTTGTCCACTCGAGGAGTGCTTGAGCAAGAGGCATGCTTGGATGCCCTATTAGCATTAATGTTGGATTGTTCATCCAACCAGATGGTATAGTATTTTTCTATATCTTTTCCTTGCTGTGAAATACATAACATGCAACAACTTCATTAGCACAGTAGAAAATACATAAGGATATTATACATTGTAGAGTTTCAGTACTGGTTGATATCCCTCAGTATCATTAGTACCATTGTGTTTTAATTGGTTCTCTATGATTCACAGTGATATCTGGCATTATATTGAGAATTGAGACAATTAATGTTAATTTTACGATATGTTTCTTTGTCGTGATATTAATTCTGGTCTGGAGCCATCATTATGGTTGAACATTTTTCTCCTCGCCTTTAGTAATGTCTTTTATAGCAATGCAAACCCAAGTGGGTTCATGGTTTATGATGCGCATTTCTCAACAATTTAATATAATTTCTTTATCATTATGCATGCGTAGAAAGTATCAGAAATAGATAAAAATAAGTTTATCTAATCTTTCCTCGTGTACAGATATTGATAGGTCGCACATTTGCATGCTGAGGCATAGTACATAGTAAGACTCTCACACTATCCCAAGTGTCATCTGATGTAGACATGATTCTTGAATTTAAAACCTAATGTGTAGCATCAGCTGTTTGAATATAAAAAATAATTTCCTGAAATAAAGCATACCTGCCAACGTTGTTGAATATCCAGGTTCAAGTTGATGATATAACTCTTGATACCTGACACCTCCAGTTCAAAACCTCTGGTGCTTATGTTAACCAAATTTATTATGTCAAACAACTTTAGCGCTTGAATAACGTACTAGTATAAGATATATTAACCATTGCAACTATGCTCACTGTGGTCGACTTTGAAGGAAAATGATGGATCTTGCAAATTGATCTGTAAGATTCATAAGATACTGGGGCTTAAGTTGGATCCTAATTCCGTTGCTTCAGTTAATGGTTTTGGATGTATCTTCTTTTGGAGGAATGATCATAAATCAGATGTCTTGAATTTTTGTGGAGTGTTCCCCTTTTTGAGCTATAATACTTTGGTGTTTTGTGGCACTTATACTAGTGCATCATATAGTGCAAATTCCTGTTTTGATGTCAAACAATGCAAAACTAGCATTTTTTTGGGGAAATGTAGCTGCCACCCTATTATTGTACAGGTGAATATGTAAGTATTTCAGTTTAAATTTGAGTTATGCTATTATGTGATCCAGTGATTAACAAGGTTAAGCTTGTTTTCTGAAAGGCTTTTGAGGCTTTGGCCACTTCTTGGTGGAGGTCATTATTGGCCACCATCATACGTCTTCGTGTCATTGGGTTAGATTTGCTATCCTTTATAATATTGTTGTTCTTACGTATGATTTTAGGCTATATGTGCTTGAATAATCTTGGCTTAAATATCCACATGTTGAGAATATCATGGGAACCTCTTTAAGATTCTTTGCTAATGCTTTATTTGTATTTTGGACAAGGCTTAAAAACTCAACCTTATTATGCTATATTATAGCAACCTTGGTCATAGTTATTAAACCTGGATCAGTTTGGTTGGTTAGTTCGAAAAACTGATAGCCTAGACCTCTGGCCGGTCTAGTTTCTGTTTATAGTGTGAGTAGAGTTATTACCTACAATGTTGAACCATCTGATCCATAGAGTAACATTTAAAATAAAAAATTTATCTATTATTATGCATATTCAATTTTATTAATTATATATCATATTTTTTAAATGTTAAAAATATATTTTAAATGTAAACTCTGATCAACTGATTGACTTGGCAGTTGGACCAGTGACCTGGTGACCTGGACTCTTGGCCGATAGGTTTTTGGAAGGCCCAGTCATAGGCTGGCCTAATCTCGTAACAGGCTTAGGCTTGGTTTGGATGCAGCCCATGACTTGATGTTGGGACGAGGTCCATTCGGTCTGTCCTAATTCGATGGGGGGGAGGGGGAAGAGTCCCCATTCCAGTCGGAGACAAGTTCATCTCCTTTTCAACCTTCGGCGAGTTTGCTATTTATTAAATCCCACGTTCACCTCCCATAGCTCTCTCTCTTTCTCTCCGTCCTTCCCTCTTTTGTTTTTTTTTTCTTGATAGTCCAGGTGGATCATACTATTCTACCATGAATACATCCTAGAAAGTCAAAAAAAAGAAGATGACGCAAAAGGGTTGGGATAGTCTCTTAGCTCTCCCAAAGGATACTACCCGAGTGTTGGGCAACAAAAGAAGTGACCCAGTCAGTAGCCTTGTTTGCCTTCCAGTATACATGAGTTGACTGGAAAGCACCACAGACCATCGTCAACCTACAGATGTCTTGCATAAGTGGATGTCGATCGCTACCTCTATGTTGGCCCTGGATCCACTCGATCATCGTAGTCGAATCTCCTTCAAGGTAAATACAGTTAGCTCCTAAGACGAGCCTTGCATAGGTAATGCCCTCCTAGGCAGCCCTCAGCTCCACACTAGGAACGAAGATATCAAAATTTGCTGTCCCTCAACCGCGATGAGTCTAGAGTTGGGATCCTTGCTTATGAAACCAGCTCCAGCTTGCTGCCACCATCAGTCACACTCCCATCAAAGTTCATCTTGAAAAAGCTTGGGGATTGGGGCTCCTAGGAGAAATAGACCACCCGGGTCGCTACAAAAGCTGAACGAGAGACCTAGATGTCCCTCGGGGGTGGTTTGATTTTTTTTGGAAGGAATCCATTGTGCCCTATTTTGGGTTCATAAGATTCACCAGAATCAGCGACCTAACCTCATCGATGATGAAGTATGAAGCTCGCCCACCACTTGCTATTTCCTTTTCTAGCTTTTACCTTCTCGATGGCGTCCTGTTGGTTTGATTTCCGGTGAGAAGTCACCAGATGTAACGTAGGATTCACCTCCCATGTTTTGCAAACTGTCGGGTTTTTATTCTATTTTGCAAAGCCAGTTGCCTTTATTCCTTCCCCAACCATCTCTTAGTGAAGATGGTTGGTGCCAGAGTTCCAACTACCGACGAGCAAGTTATGCTCGAATCTACACAAAAACTCTATGGTCCTTTGTTTTGTGATGAGCTTTTCTTGTTTCAGTTGTTTTCTAGCCTCTCACTAGCCTTCCACTACCGGTTGTAGCCTCTTGTCGATTGGTCGTGAAGTACCACCACCAGCACGAACCATTGCCTCTCTCCTAACCTTCTTTCCTAAGAGAAGGTCGATCAACTCCCCTATTTTGAGATTTCTTCACACTCTCTCTCCTATTGTCTTCTTTTGTTCTCTCTTCATCTTCTCTCACTTCTACTCTCTCTTGGGATGGTGGACCTCGGAGTGTCTCATCCCTATGACTTGCGATTGACCCTAGCAACAGATCCAGAACCTCTCATTGGGCATATAGTGCCCTGACCCACACCTCGATCCTAGATGTGCATCGCTAGAGTACATTATCATTAATCCATGTAGTGATATCTATATCTTGTTTTGATTCTTGTTTTGTGATTGATTGGTAAGATTACCTAGAGCAGACTGGCTCAAGCCGTCGAACACTGCCACATGGTTAGCCTATCATTCCTCCACCTTTTTCTTATGATTATCGAATGTATCCCTAATTTTCATCACATTATTCTCTAATTATTGGGCTTAATCCTATGGGGGAGTGTTATATCATGGCTATATTTTGGATAATAGATTCCAAAGGAGGCTTTCAGAATTAGTAGGATTTATCTACAGTTGTTCTTGCATGGTAAGTAATACTTCACTTTTTTTATATTTATAGATTATTATATTAATAAATTTTGAATCATATTATTGATGATGCATAAATTTGATAAATGGTATTTTATTATTGAATATGCTTTATTTTTGAATATTATGTTGATGCTTGATCGAAAGTATTGATCTTATTATGGATTATGCTCGATTGATTTTGATACCTTATGATTATATGTATTCTTATTGAATCGAAATATGAAATGTGATTGTCAAAAGAGTTTTGATTCGAGATGGTTGTGGACTCTTATCTTAAGTATGTTAGGGACCCCGCCAATAGAGGCTAATATATTGGCATTTGATTAGTCCTAAGGGGTGTATGTCCCAAGAAGATTTGCGGCATACTGCAAGCAAATATGTGGTCCTGATGGACTTTGCCGTAAAAAGATGTGCGGTATCATGACCTTGCCATAGAAAAAATATGGTCATAGCTCATGGTTGATAAGATGATTTTAACATTTTGAAAGAACTTAGAATTATGAATGAAATTTAAATTTTGAGAAAGATTTGATTCTCGTGTATAATATTTTGATAATGTTGTATATCTAGATTTGGTTTTGAACTAATAAATTCCATGTGCTTATTTTCTATAAATTATTATTATTATATTGCATGATTAATCTAATTAATTGCTTATTGGTTTGTCTAGTTCATTATTCCATATCTTATTATTTTTTTACAGATCTTGAAAATTAAGCTACCATGGGGTTTTGCTTCGAGAAAGTGATTAGAAGCAAAGTTTGATTTTCTTCATTCTAGATTAGGGTTTCTTAAAGTCTGATGTAAGACCCTGAATATTATTGAAATTTTGAGACATTAAAGTTTGGATTTTTAGTTATTTAAACACTTGGTTTATTTAATTGATTGTTTATTTTGTTGTGTGCTATATGATATCGTGATGACATGCCTTGCATGCTTGTGGGAAGAGTTTTCTATGAGTATGTGGCGGTTTCCATGACCCTCTAGCTTGTGATCTTAGGTCAAGGCATGGCAGTTTCAGTCTGTGTTTAATGATTATGACCATGGCTCCCCTTATACTGTGCACCTTGTTGTGGGGGGTATTGTCTTGTCCAGTGAACTGTGAGCAGATACATGGTTGTTTTGGATCTCTTACCTTACTGATACTTGAATGCTAAGGGGCATACTGCGAGATCTGAAACCTCGACTTCAAAATATTAGGAAGGTTGTTTTTGTGTGGAATGCTTAAAGGAGGTACAAGAAGTAGAAAAAGACTTCACTATTTTTGATGATAGATTACTTTAGAACATTACATCTATATAAGAATAGCAAACTTGGATATAAAATTTTCATCACTAATATCTTCTAAAATATATTCCTCTAGCAAATAACTCTTTAGTCATTTTTTTAATGGAAATTGATCAATTTTTTTTTTCACTTGAATATGCTGATTGGAAGAAAAAATCAAGGGCCTGAAATGGTGCTACTGTTAAAGATAAGTTATCAATAACCCTTTGTTGTCATACTTTAGAGATATTCATATGGAGAAGAGATTGAATGGATGGACGGATGGGTGCATCTTCCACGGACATATATGTATATTTACAATCAACATTTTATGTCTCAGTACTGGGTTCCATGCTGGTAGCTTACCAATACGGTATGGCATAGTATGCTCCTGTACCAATGCATGGTAAAAGTGGTAAATCGGAAATAGCACCCGTACCATGTGTGGGTATGGTACCATATTGAGCCTTTGTATTATTACCGGTTCCCTATTATACTATATGGTATTGCTTGGTATCAACCGGTACAATATGATATAGTACGTAAAACACTCTGCATAACAAGTGCAGAACTAATGGTTGACAATAAGAAAAAAAGAAGTCAAACGTTATTTACTGTAATGTGTGTCAGGATACATGATTTTGTTGGCATGGCTTTTTCATGTTTTTCTTCTCCCCATCTTATTGACATAATTTTTATTTTGTTTAGGATTTTGAGGAATGCCGTGGCATTGAAAAGGTTACGGAACTCATAAAAGATGAGCAAGGAGGTGAAAATATAAGGTTATTTTTTTGACTTGTTGGGCTTCATTGTCTTTTCTCCTTGTGCTTCCTCTTACTTGTTACAGGCGGCATGTTATTTCATTTTACTCTATTTGTATAAAATTTCAGGAGTTATCTTTGGAAGTATAATTTCTTCTCATTTAGTTTTTTCTTCCCCATTTAATTGGAGTATTTCATGGTGCCTTGATACGTAATGAAAATCAAGCAGATGTTTTTTCAAAGCTCAGTTTTGAACTCCTGATCGGGACAGACACTTGATGTAGAAAAGATTTCAAGTCAAATATAGAATAGTTAAAGCATTCCAGTAGATGTGGAGAAGTTAATTCTGTATACAATATGTAAAAATTGCTCCTAGACCACACTTTTTAGTCTTTCCTTGGACATCTTAAAAGTCAAAAAGTGCAGGTAGAGTATTTTGATAGTCAAAGTGGCCTTCTGCCATTTTGTCATACTTAGGCTTTTCTACACTACCTGAGCTATTAATCTGCAAAAGCAGTGAAAGCTGTACGATTTGACAAAAAGTGTAGATGCTTTCTCAAGATGGTGCAAGGAGTAAAATTGAATCTGAATCACCTGATCATTAGGTTTTGTAATGGGAAAGTATAAATTGTCTTGGTCTTATACTTTTTGGAATTCTTTTAAGGGTGACTTTCAGTAAGTTCTAGAAATTCTCCAATAAGCTGCTTGTGGCCTAAATTCATATGCCAAATTATATGCATCAAAATAGTCTCTGTATAATAGTTCAGCAAAATTTTACACTGAAACTAGGTAACAATGTGTGGAGGAAGCCTGGGATCATCAATCCTAATTGGGAGTCCTTTGGTAGTTTTGTCATATATGGGTAATTTAAGAGTGGTGTAGTACAGTTAAGTTTAGAATTTTTACTGTTATTATCCCTTTTAAATGTACATTACTGGTGTACTTTTTCTTGATTCCTATCTTCATCTGTACTCTTTATATAAATTGTTTCTCTTATTCTATTTGGTGTTATCACCACTGTGATGACTGCATGTTGTTGCACATGTTATGGTTGCTAGCATTGTACAATTCTTTTGAATCTGACATTTCTCTTCAGCTGTCTTGGTAACAGAGTCCGTAACAGGCCACCTGTAAGAGCTTCACAGATGGTGCCTGATCCAATTATTGGGTGTCAAGAATTAAAAATCCTCTTGTGTTAGTATTGATACCAGCTTATGTCATCGACAAATTATTAAATGTCGAAATGTGCTCAAATCTGCAGAACTCTCATGCTCTGTGGTTCCCCTCCCCTCCTTGAAAGTCTTAGGTATTGGATCTAAAAGGATTGTGGTAGGTTATTGATGCTCTCCATTCCAATTGGTGAATATTGCTGTATTCTGTTTAAAGTGATATTCTGGTTCCCTTTGGTTCTATTCTTCATAGTTCATTCTGTTTCTCTTTTGTTCATGTCACATTTCTTTCTTTATGTATTGGTTATGCATGGACTTACACGACCTTTCCCCTTGTCTATTCTGTTTTTGCCTGTTGTCTTAGCAATATTGGGCATTTGTTTTTCTTTTGTTCCATTTTAACTGTGTGCACTCTCTCTCTCTCTCTCTCTCTCTCTCTCTCTCTCTCTCTCTCTCTCTCCCCCCCCCCCTTCTCCGATCTTTATATCCTTTCATTCCTTGGACCTATTTTGGTTTCACTGCTCCATCTTGCCAAAATCTCTTCATAATATCTTGAGAGGTTTCAGGCATAACATTTATTTTTCACCATTTTATTATAATCAGACTACTAGTCTTGCTCAATTTCAATGCTTTCATTGACCAGGATGTCTCATATGAATTAACAAGCTCTTAGAAGCCATGTCTTGACGCTGAATTAGTGGATTCATATGATCTTAATTGCGAACGATCTATATTTGCCTTAGTCACCCCAAGCCCAAGGTCTCCAACATGTTAGGGGTTTCAGAGTGGCTGCAAGTTCAGTTAGGCTCAGCATTGAATTTATTCCAATTTTTAGACATTCTTGTGAGGCAAGTTAATTAGCAAGGCATCTACATTATACTACTTTTTGGAAGTTTCATACTTCAAGGAACAATTACTAGAGGTACTTCTTTCTTACCTGTCAGATGTGTTCAAGAACCATGGACAGAACCACCTGAGATTAAAAGGGAAGCAATTCCAATGTTGCTGGAAGCAAGAATGAATTCAGTACCACAATACAGAAGTCCATGCTTCTAAGCACATGCACATTATCTTGGAATGATGTTCATATATAAGCATTGCTTTTTGGGTGGTATAATCGAAGATTTGGATGTTGATGTTTTTGCTTGTCAGATTGAAGTGTAATACCTTTCATCATGATTACTTTATTGCCTTCTGCAGGTTAAAATGCGGGGAGTTCCTACTGATACTCATTGGGCATGTAAATGGGATGGAAAACTCTCCCTTGGGAAGCATACATGATGATGTAAGGCGACTTTTAGGTGAGAAGTGCGCATCTCTAATATGGGCAGCAAGCCAGTTTGGATCAACCCTAGACCCAGAGCAGAGGCAGACTGCATTGCACATCCATGCGCGACGGGTTATAGAGTCCTTGGAGCTATTCTAATGGATGGGTTTGGCCTGCTATATATATATTATTGTCATCTTAAGATTTCTTATACACTAATCAGTAGATTTATCTGAATCAAAATTCCCTAAATTGAGAGAGCTCTTTTTTCTCCCAAGCTATTTGTTCATCCACTCCTGTTGGTACAATCATTTGCAATTTTCAAAATATCTGCACTATGTGCAGTTTATACATGCAAGTTCTTCAACAAAGTTTTGCTATGTTGAAGGCCGATGAACATATTCTTTTTGTTATGGAATATTGCTCAATTGTTGGTATCTTTCAAATGCCACGCATCTGGTATTGGGGTCCCTCCTTGAAAAGATGAAAGTAATCCTTGGAGATCACAAGATGTTTTGGCATATTGAAGCCAAGCAGTCCTAACAAAGTAACATAATCTCTTTAAAATTGTATTTTATATTTTAACTGAAATATGTTTTGCCTCAAAATATGGAATTTTCTTCCCTTGGGGATTTTGGATTATCTTTTTATCTATGGCTTTCAACTCCTTACAGAGATCGCTATCAAAAAAAAAAAAAAAAAGAAAGAAAAAGGCCTCGGTGGTACATTCTCCTGGACAGCTGCTAATGTAGACGCAGGACTAATAGGAATGTTAGATTAGAATTCTCCTGGATTAATCGTTATATGCTTTTCCAAAGCCGGCTCCAGGATTCATATGCGACAGCCTTTGCATGGGATGATGCATTTACTGAAATTTCTGACGTAGATATCAGTGTGCCTGTAAGAAGAAGAAGAATGATGCTATGTTTTTTCTTATCTTTTATAAGCTAGGAGCTACTCTTCAACTTATTCATCTGATGTCAGCGAGTCAGAGCTCAGGTTCCCAAACAAAGCGAGTCATTGCTTGCAGAACCCAATATTTAGTTGTTTATACCACATCTTAGTTAATGATGGCGTTTAAAAGGTAACACACGTACTTGGTCATTTGGTAAGGTCAGGATAAGATAATGATGATGAGGTTTTTAACCGAACAACCTAAACCGACAAACTGAGATAGTAGACCGAAGCAGACCAATTAAAGCTTGGAGATAGCTCATTTCGGGGATCTATATAATATCCCACAAGCCGAGTAAACAGAGTATTGGCCTGGATAGGCTAGAAAGCTGCCAAAGTCGTGCCGAGTGAAGACAAGCTATGGTGAATTTGAGGTTGATCAGGTATGGTGATTCATGGGATTCTCCTATCGGCCTAGCAAAAAGATCATGATATGTTGGAGAAGTGGAAGCTAGATGTCGGCAGATGCCAGCACTAGAGATGGACGGTTAGTCGGTTACTAAACCATTTATAATGTTATGTATAAATAGTGACATATAACTCTAAGAAACGAATCTTTTGGTCAATTAAACACCTATTGTTATCTTTATCTTTATTTTTAGTTTATTGTTGCATTTATTTTGCCTTAGTAATTTTGCTTTACCCTCATTTATCTGTAACTGTAGTGTAGAATCGTAGCTCTAACTACAACCTACTTTTTCTGCTTCCAAATAAATGGTACAGTATGATGAAAATAATGTGCAACTTACCACAAGATGATTAGTCGGTATTATAACCCTAACACAGAATGATGTGGTTATATCTCAGGATCGATCAGATGAAATGAATATTTGAAAGAATTTGAATCCATGAATAAAATTTTAAGATTTTAAGAAGAATGTGATTCATATCTTGGTATTACATATATTCTTATTTTCTGCAAATTATTATCTATCTGATTGTCTGATTTGTTTAGTTAAAGTGATCATTGCTGATTTGGTTGTTTAGCTTATTATATAATTTCTCATTTTTTTTATAGGTTCAGAGAACTAGCCTATCAGAATTTTCAATATGGAAGAGTGACTAGAAGAACTATGGTACAAGTTATCTTAGATTAGCATTTATTAAATTGATGTTTAAAATTGTGAGACATTGTAAGTTGAGTTAGTTAAAAAGAATAGTAATAAAGAAGATTGATTGCAGTGTTTTGTGCCTTTATTAAAATGATGTTCTATTTTTTTATGCATGAAGCTATAGAGAAATATTGAATTTTGGATTACCTGAATATCAGTGTAGATATTGCGGTGCTATGTTCTGGTATAATGAATCTCTAAAAAAACATGGAATACATCTAGACCTACTTTTACTCTATGTTGTCAGGAAGGAAAATTTCTTCTACCGTTGCTCAAACAAACTTCTCCTTTTTTTGGATGAGTTGTTGAATTATAGCTGTGGAGCAAGATCTTCAAAACTTCTAGAAAATATTAGGATTTACAACTCAATGTTTGCATTTACATCAATCGATGAAAAGGTTGATAATGAGATTAATGCTAAAGCAGGTCTGTATGTTTTCAGGATCAATGGACAGAATCATCACAAGATTAATTCTCTATTGCCTATCGATGGAGAGAAACCTCGATTTGTATATATATATATATATGATACTAAAAATAAATTCAATAATAGGATAAAAATATTATGTTCGAATGATGAATTGTTGGGTATAGATCTACATATTACAGAAGGTTTAATAAAAATATTTGATCGGAAAAAACAAATTGTCAAAGCTTTCAGAATGGCAAGGGACCGATTCAAAGAATTTGAATTCTTACTAATTAGATTAAAATTATTGGAAAAACGCCTTGATGATATTATACAATATAATGCTCAATCATATTCTGAAATAGTTGGATTAATAGTAGGTAATTTAGGGCAGTTTGACCATCATTATGACATCATTGTCGAGCATAAAACGAAAGGTCTGAAATGTATTAGCGATTTGCACCAAAGGCCTGAAACGCCTTGATGTCAATGCAATATCCAATACTATTTTCCTATGGTGAAGATAGTTTTAGAATTGATATCAGATATAACAAAATATTTAAGAAAAAAAGTACTATCAGATAATATGTCCTTTTGCGTAAATTCTTTGCTTATAGATTGCAGCAGAAAATAAATAAAGTAAAGCATTGATTAAAGGAGATCGTCTATTCCAGCAATACATAGTTGATGTTTTTTCGTGCATTGAAGAAGAAAGACTTCATTATATAAAAAGAAATCAAAATGATCTTAGATCATAAATTTTTCAAGGTATTAAATATGCTATTATAAGAGAAGATGTTGATAGTAATGCATTGGCAAAAGAATTGTATTATTTTCTTGTTTTACTGGAAATCCTAGATATGATTCAGAATTATCAGAATGCACTAGCTATTTGTAGATGCTATGGACATCCTGATCTATTCATCACATCACAATCACCTGCAATGCTCAATGGCCTGAATTTCATTCTGGATTAAGCTTTATATTGGGTCAGAAACTAGAAGATAGACATAACATTGTTAGCAGAGTTTTCAAGATGAAAGTAGAAGAATTGATGCTCGATATCACAAAAAGAGAATACTTTGGAAAAGTTGTTGCAGGTATGATTTCTCCTTTTTAGATTCTAATTTTTTTTCATATAATCCTAACGCATGATTTACTTTATATATCCTTTCTTTTTCTCGGTTTTATACATGATAGTGTTTCAGAAATGTAGTTTGCCACATGTTCATATACATCTTTAGTTAAGAAAAAAATAATAAGTATCTAGCAACAGCTGTAGATATAGCTTCCATGATTTCTGCAAAAATATCAAATAAAGATGCCAATCCAATTGGATATGAAGGCATTGTAAGATTTATGATGCATGGTCCTTGTGAATCAGCAAATACTAAATCTCCGTGTATGGTTAAAGGTCATTGTTCCAAATGTTGCTGGAAATTGGACCCGGGGGCGACCACTCGGCCGAGAGGGAGGAGCTCCGGTGCGAGTCGGTGGGCGGCGATCTGTCGGCGGGCGGCGTCCTCCGGGAGACCTGCAAAGAAGCC
>JAOXJJ010000395.1:2152380-2162965 GCA_025769935.1 Phoenix roebelenii | reverse complement strand
TCTTATCATCCCACTGCATTCAATTCAAAGTAAAAATTAGGGAACATAATTTTTAAAAGACCCAATTCACCCCCCCCTCTTGGGTTGTCACCTTGGGCAACAAGGTGGAATAGTGAATTATAATTATAAAGCACTGTTGTGCAGTGTCGTATTTAGCCCTATCTTCTACCAATTTCAAACATGCTTATAATTTTTTTATATTACTTAAGAGCTAAATATTTTTTTTTATTTTTTTTTGAAGTATATTGCTACTAGAGACGACCCCTCCCTCTCCCCCTCCCCCACTACAACCAAATGGCTCCCATCCCTTTTTAATACACATGTCGCTAGCATGTACATACTCCATCTCCATCACCCACCACGCATCTAATGAAGTTCAGGCAACTCGATTGAGTGTACAAGCAACCGTCGACCCAAGTGGAGGACAACAATGACATCAGATAGACCAACCCTTCTCGTGTGTTCCCCACTAAATCTCCACCGACTGATCAAAATCAAGACATATCTACACAAATGGGGCTGATCTTAAGGCCCTTTCGCTCCACCAATCATTTGTTAGGATTATCTGACTCAAGGTTTAATACTTTAAAAGTTCTCATCTCCCTCTCTATATATATGTATATATCCACAAAAATTTACGTAGAGGGCAGTAGAAAACAAGCAAATTTGGACGGTCTGATCTCCATTGGCCTCATTTCTATCTTCCTTCTCCTGGGTGCTCTCTTCTTCTTTCCCTTTGTTCTCGGCCTCTCCGTGACTGGGGGGTGGGGAGGAGAAGGGAGAATCAAGAGGTGCCAGTTTTTTCCTCTTTCTTTCAATCGGTCCACCGATTTCTTGGGAATGAGGAGCCCATCTATCTGTGGTATGAATCCTCTCATCCTTCCTTTGGTTTTGTTGATTGATTTATTTTTTAGAATCTATTTTTCTATTCCCCTATTAAATGAATCTTTCCCCCCCTCTGTTGCTGGATATGAGGGGTTTTATTGCTTCGATTTTCGCGCTATTAGTGTTAGCTAGAAGAGAATTTTGGGGTATAGATTTTTGGGTAGTTAAAAAGTTGCGATTTTGATGACTTGGATTGGGAGATTGGTGCTGATTTAGGTTGATATGTTGTGCGGTAGTTGTTTCTGGAGGTGACTCTGAATTGGTCGCTCTGGGTCAGTGGAATGAAAGGTTTGAAGGTTTTTGGATTTGGGAGAATATTAGATTTTGAAAAAAGAAAATGCTTTGAAGAAGTAAATGATTGCGACTGAAGTTTCTCATGGAGATCATATGGTGGAGTTCTCTAGTGGCTGTGGTATATATGATTAGAATGAGGAATTTGGATGATGATTTGATTGATTGCTGATTGTTTGTTGCGTTTGATTGAATTTATTTGGGGGAACCTTGATTTTATTGAGCCCATCATTTAAGAATGTTTCTTTAAGAGTCATGTTGATGTCTGGAATATTAGTGCAGCACATAAATTTGGTTTGAGAGATTCAATGAGGGTTATTTACTAGTGCATATCCAGAAATTCTTTTACCAACAATGTCTACTGAACACTAGAATCTAAAGATGAATCAGGATGATGAGTATGATCGTAAGTTTATTTCCCATGATGAGAGACACTTCCATATAATGCAATATGGAAATATGAGTTGTATAACTCAAAAATCCCCTTTAGTTTTCTTCCAAATGCTAGCCTTCCTCAGACCTAATTGCGTTGGGTACCCGTACTAGTGTTGGGTAGACATTGATACTATAATTGGACTTGGATGCATGTCTAAGTGTCTGATATGACAAGAGCAAAGAAACAAGATGCAAGGAAAAATACACACAAAAAAAATCACTTTAACCATGTAGTAGATCGAGTTTATATTGTAATGTAGAAAATACTAAAAGGCAGCATTTCTTCATTCATGGCCTATTGATTTGATTGATCTCTTTTTCTTATTCATTCGACCTAAGGATGAAAAAAGAGTTTCCATAAAAAGAAAAGGTTCTTTTATGCAATGCATAACGGGCGGGCCTCCTGTGGATTCATCCAACTCAATGAATGAAGGGGAGAGTATGAGGAAGGCCGACTTTCTTTCTATATGAAGATGAAAAAAGGAAAAGGGTCAAACATTTCTTTCTTAAGAATATGACGGAATGAGGAAGAGCTCCTTATGTAGTATCACTTTACCACCATTTGAAATGCGCAAAACTTCGATTGGTGGAAGCCAGTCCATGAAGATTCTCCCCTCTCTTATGTGCAATTCCCATGTAATTGACAAGTGCTTTTTGGATGTTAATGCTAACTTACTAGTAATCAATCAGCTCATATCACCATGACAATGTAACTTTTTAAAAAACAATCATTAGTATATTGGAAAAGGAGGTATATTAGTAAATTTGTGAAGCTTTGGAGACCATAAAAGTGGTCACAAATATGACTCATGAAATATAAGGTTGTTCATTTGCTGTTTGCATTTACAACTTAAGGGCACTTACATCAATTGTTGTTACAAAAGACACTAGCATGGTAAATTATGTGTTTTTTTGTTAAACTCTTACAGAATACTAAAACAATAGTAGTGGTTGGCTCATTATTATTACTGTTATTAAATACATGCTTCTTTCTAGAAATTGATGATTAGCTTAGGGACAAAATATGTATGCCATAACATTGTCTTGTTAATATATTAACCTTAAAAAGCAATAAGAGCAATCAAAGCCTGATTCTAGTTATGTTAGGTATTGTTTGAGAGCCATGTCAAATTCGTTGTTTAAAAGAATCTCTCTGCCATTTTTTTTTTAATATCAGCAATCCAAAATCTGATGTGAATCTAAAGTATCTGATGCATATCTTATTTAACCATACACACCGACACAGATTTCCAACTTGGCCAGGTAAGACTGACATGAACATGGGTTCAATATAGATTTTTTCATGTTTAGTTTAGGATTGTGGTGTCATTACATCAAGATGATTGTTCATCTACCGTGATGGCTTTGACTACCATATTTACCCTCTACTGTAAGAGTTTGACGAGTTCTGGACGCACTACATGATTCATATGTAATTGTATGCATCATAGTTATCCATGGCTCTAACCAACATAATTTTATAGGACTATGTGTGATTTCATTCACATGACTGATGTACTGAATGACCATGATTTTATTTTCTTAGCATATTTGAAATATTTGGTTGTTTCTTAACATTGAGACACTCTAAAATTACTCAAAATATTTGAACCATAATGAGCTTTGAGAGAAGATACAATCACGAAATCTCCATCTTCATTTTAAGGGTGTCAAGTTTGGCGAGGACTCATTTATCCGAGCCAACCAACTGAACCCAACCTCGGGCCTGACATATTGGGTTAGTTGGCTGTAGTTAACCCCACCCTACCAGCAAGTTGGGTCGGGTTCAGATCAAAGGCCCTTGACCTGTCGGGTCAGAGGATTTTAATTAGAAACTCAGTATATATTAAATTTATAATCAAATTTGAAATGCTTATATAAGCTATTATATATTGATCAAATGACCATAGGCTTTGGTTGGGAAGAGATGGCCACCACTACTTGATTTCTAAACAAATAGACCCTATTGGCTGCCTCCACCTCTTCTGCCTCCCCTTCTCTTCCTATGGCCACCCTCTCCCCCCTGCTCCTCCATCCCTCTCTCTCTCTATCTCTCTCTCTCTCTCTCTCTCTGCCTCTCCCTCCCACCTCTCCATGGGTCTTTGCCACTCTTCTCCATAAGTCATTAGTTTAGCTTCTCTTTGGCTAGCTTATCTACTTCAGAGCTTCAAATGGGTCCCTTTAGAAGGTGGGATGGATGTATCCAAGTCCTTGAAGATGTCTCTTGAGATGGAGATGATGTAGCCTGAACTCTTGCAAAAAGGAAAGTTGCAATAGTTTTCTTCAGGATCTACTTTATAGCTGTTAAAACAGCAATAGTTTGCTTGATATTTCAGAGGTTCACTGCTGCCGGTTGTGGAAATATATTTGGAGCAGCAAAGGGAAGATAGAAAGAGGATTAAGGAAAAATATTTAAAAAGACTAGAAAAGAGTAGACGAATAAGAGAAAAAGATGCAGATAGAAGATAGAACAAAAGAAGAAGGAGAATAGAAGAACAAATATCAATAGAAGATTGGGGGGAGGGGGGGCCATCGTGAAGCCTGTTATTCCACTCAAAATAACTCACATACTTTATCAATATTCACCAGCATCAGTGGCCAGAAGGCCTTATTTACAGACTAACTAGTCTCCTTTTCCATCCTAACTAGGACACTGTAAATTGGAAATGAATCTCGGTAATCGGTCACTCATACCCTCCAGCTGGCCACCTACCAATTTCCCACTTTGAATCTAACAGGACTCTCAAAATCTAAGCTAACTTCTATTGGGCACCCTAATTCTTAGTTTTTTTAGTATCAATTGCATCTTGATTCAAGCCTTAAAATATGGAAAAGGAATCCTACTGCAATCTGAAAATAACCTAACAAAAGCTGAACCAAAGTACATGACTTTAAGCTCAAAATAAGACCCATAATAGCCCTTTTGGTTGGCCTTATTTGCACCACAAGAACACTTTGATCTATGAGGATCTTCCAAGGTGTTTAATGGTCCAGAGGGTTGTGGTCTCTTCTCTGCAATAGCTGTTTTGGTGGTTATAGTTTCAATTAACTCTTATAGGTAAGTTGGCAGCTTGGAGATTAAGTTTTCCTCTTATCTTGATAATTTTGCAACCTGCTAGTTTGGCAGTTCTTAGTTTTAGCTTCCGATGCTTTTGTTCGTTTCTAACGTTTAGTCTTAGTTTAGCTATCATAGTTTATGGTTATGAAAAACAAGTCATTCTTAGTTATTGCCCAAGATGCAGCACAAACAAGTACAAAAATGTCTAAAATGAACAGTCCAAATGTATACATTTTTTCTGCTAAAAATAGAAACCTTAGAAATTAAATGGGCCTGATTCTTACATTGGTCATCCAGGCAGGTTCAAGTCAGGCATTCCTGACCAATGGGTTTGGGAGAGACCCATATGAATTTGTTATACGTTACTGACCCAACCCAACCTGGCCTATCAACACCCTTATTCATATGAGATTCCTCCAACCATTTGTAACTTTCATTTAACAAGTTGTCAAACTCACTCTTCCATTTATTGTATTTTCCTAATAATCTCCAGGCTCATTCCTTTTTGTGCTTTGTCAGTTTTCTGTTTTTATGGTTCTTTTCACTATAGCTGCTACTATCATGTCTACTTTATTGCTCATGAAAATTATCTATTCTATTAATATCAGTAGTGATGGCTCATCATTTCAGTGAAATTTTTATGTTTATCATAAGTTGTAACTTGGGTAAATATCTCTATTATGAAGTAGAATCAGACATTAATGGTGAAAGATGATAAAGGAATACACTTGTAGAAATGCCATGAAGCATACTTCTAAGATTAGTGCACTAGCCTGCACATAATACATGGTGGATCACATACTTCCAACTAAAAACACCTTAAATGGGCATGCAATTTTTTTAAAAAAAAAAATGTGAAATCTTGTCATTTACATATCACTATTAGTGCACTAACCTGCACATAATACATGGTGGGTCTCATACTTCCAACTAAAAGCACCTTAAATGGGCATGCAATCACTATTAAGCTGTCAGTCTTTCCTAAGACATTGTCAAATTTGGTTTCCTGAACTATATTAGATATAAATATGTGAGTTTTTTTTTTGGAATCTGTCGATGGATCACTAATGCATCTATTTCTTGACTGCCTGAGTGATGATCCAAATGTCCATGGACGAAACATTGAACTCTGATTGTAAGCTCAAATAAAAGAATTAATAATAGAATTTTACCTGGTGTTTATTTCTAATGATAAAACAGACACTATTAGAAGCACTACTTTTGTTAGGAAATGCAGTTTTAATAAATTCTTGAAAAGATTTATGTTGGGATCATATTGCACTATACAAGGTTTATGCCTTATGGCTTAAGGTTTGCACTGGATGTCTCCCATCTTTAAGGTTGAATGCCTCATCCAATGGCAGAGCCATATTTTGCTTGAGGAGGGGCAAGCCTTGTCCTTTATAAAATGCATAAATATAATTTTCTTCAAGGCATTTTGAGTATTATGAAGTTGTCTGATCAAAACAAGAATTAACAGGAAAGTATTAATGATAATCAAATGAGAAAAAAGAAGTCAGAAGCTACATAGAAACCTGCCATTGATCTTCTTCTTCCACCTATTCTTCTTTTGAATGAAAAATTAATACAAGTTCCTCTTCCGTTTCCTCTCCTTTTCCTTCTTGCATCATGTGCACTTTTATATGGGAAAGAAGATCCATTTGAGAAAGAAATTGATATAGGAATGAAGTGAGCTGGAGTCTAGGAAATTTCAAACAAGATGGGACTAATGGTTGTTAAGTAAGACAAAACTATTTAGTTAATCATAACCGTCTGCTCTAATATGGATGCTCATCATTGGCTTAGAAGATGTCTTTTATTTGAAGAAACAAATCAGGTAAATATTTGGAAACCACAGACATCACTTGTAACAGTATCTATAGTTACATTCGAGAGGTATTATCATAATTTCCAAAATGAGACTATATTTTCAGGAGACCAAGGGCAAAGGATTGGTTAGCTCTAGCTATCCTGTTAAAAATTTATACTTTAGAGCAAGGTTTGAACAACTCAGAAGTTCAGTATGTAAACACTTGATTTGTACTGAATTGAGGTTGTCTTTGTACAAAAGCCTCTATTTAGGACTGAATCGAACGAACTGTATCCGAACTGCCCGAATCATCTCAATTCAAGTAGTTTGGGGCATACCGCCTTCCATTTGGCCTTGAACTGCTGGGTTCACCAGCAGTATGGTCGAGAGCCTTATGTCTCCTGATTTCTCCCTTTTTTGCCTTATTGACAGAGAAATCACGGAGGAAGACAACGCAGGTGGCATAGACCTAGATTCATCATTTTTTTGGAATAAAATGATTTGGCTTGAAAAATTTTCATATCCAGGGTATGTGTCTTCTTTCCTCTCTTTTTTTTCCCCAAAAAGAGAGCCCAAAATCATAGATTAGTTGATAAATTGAGGGAAAACTATGTCCAAATCTTGTCTAATATTATTTGATGCTTGGTTTCATGATCCAGAGCAAGATTCCAAGATCAAAATAGAGGATTTTTGGGGATTTGGGTTGAACCCCAAAACCTACATCTAAAAACTCTTTTAATTCAAAATTAACATGAGCAAAAAGTGTTTTCTTATGAAACATTATTTATTTCACCTAAAATAAAAAGGTTTATTTTACAACCCTACCAGATTAATTTTCTTTATCCATTATTTAATTTAAAAATTAATTTTCTGAAAATAATTTTAAAAATAATAAATATATGCAAAAGTCGGGAAATATTTTTTGGAGGATGTTTGCACTTGTGATATGCACATACTATCAAATTTTCACAAATAATGGGGTCGATTTGGACATGCTCAGGTTCCACCCAAGCCTAGGCCCAAACACTAAATACGCCTAAAATTGTCTTAGAATGTATCCATTAAGGTTGATTGTTTTATGATATATATAGGGCCAATCTACAAAATCCCTCAATTCAATTAAATTTAATTTTTGTAATTATTTAAAATTTTTAATATTTATTTTGAATTTATTTTGTAAAATATGAAAAGATATAATTAAAAAACATATTGATGTGCTAGCTAATCATATGCTAATTTTGACTTGGATGATGTAATTCAATAAACTTTTTGTTGTCTTTTCAATTTTAAAAGCAATTTTCAAGTACCTTGGTGGTTCCTATTTCACAATGATCAAAACTTGTGAGCGTGCCACATGCACAGAATATCGTAAGTGATGCAAGTTCTTAATTTCGTTCGCCTTCTTTTTGTTATTTTTTCATCAACAATGTCTTTGAAACTTTATGAATTCATGAATAACATATCTTAGATTTAGTTGTACATGCATTTATTGATTTGTACCATGACGAATTTGTGGTGCGTAATTGATGAGAGTAGGAAATTTTAAATAACTACCCAAACAAATAATTCTCACAAAAGAGAAATGCTGCTCTATGTGTTTGCTAGATCTCAAGGGACCACAAAATTAACAGCTTCATATGCTATGAGTTACCAAAATGCATTCTTATGATTTAGATCAAGACTATAGATAATTGGATACTTTGGGTTTAAGGTCCCCTTTGGTAAAGAAATAAGAAAAAATGGGAATGAGGAAAGTTACGACATTTGGCATCTTTTTGGTTGTCAAAAATCTTATGCCTAGATAGAATAGCTTGTAATGTTATTTGGTTGATTTTTTCTTAAATAAGCTTAAAAATGGGATTTATATCTTTCTTTTTGTTTATATGTATTTTAGATTGTAAATTATGTGTTTTATGTGATGTATATGCATGTCTCTAATTTCCACATGCACGTGTGACCATGCTTGGGATAGTTAACTCGATATCCAACATTCTTTCTTGCAAAAAATATAGCACTTAGAATTAAAAAAAAAAAACATGATAGAAAATCCGAAAACCAGAATTTGGAGGCCAAAAAATGTTTTACCATGGATGTTTTGGGCATATGTATGGGTACCAATTGATACCTTTTGCAGGAGGAGATGGTCTGCAATTTCCTTTTGTGAAGAGCAAAGAGTTCATTCTATCCCTTCTAATTAAAACGTCTCCAGTATGTAATCTGTTCGTAAGTACCAATCACACAAAAGTTTTAACTGTCTCTGGGCAACAACTTTTCCAAAGTAATGGAGCAACTGGCCAAATGACTCCCTCACCATGGTTCAAAGATCTATAGGAGTTGATTAAGAAGATACTTGATGCAAACCATTTCCATAAAGGTTTGTCCACAGTGGCATTAGGCAGTGTCAGAGATACCACCTTGTACTGATTTAGTTTTTAATTCATGCAAGTATAGGTTTCTATGATGAATGCTACCTTTTTGACGATTTAGAAAATCTTTGAACTGGAAAAATAGATTTTAAAACAAAGGAAGAAAGCTAATATTTTGTGGAAATGGATGCATAAGTTAGATTCGGATGCTTAACGAAGAGTTTAATTTGGTAAGGTAGCAAACCAAGCAAAGATTGATTCATACAGAATATAATTTCCCCAATAGCATAAGGAAAATCTGTTAATAAGTTAAAATATATTAATAGAACAGAAAGTTAAGATAAATAGAACTAAAACAAACAAACTCCTTTACTCATTTTCTTCTTCTTGGATATCACTTGATGTTTTTATCATTTGAATTTATCCTTTCCATTCTTAAGTTTATCTTAGCTTAAAAATATCTGAACTTTTACATTGTAGATTTTTAAGGGGCTAACAGAGCATGCAACACAGGTACAAAGTTGACTTACAATTTTCTTGGATGGATACGAAAGCCCAGGTAATACTGAAGACAGCCTAATTATAGTTTTGAACATATGCACATTCCCAACTATGATGATTGGAACAGCATGAATTGAAGTAGTTTTCCTTGATAATCTAATTTTTCTGACAAAATAAATTAGTTATCTTTGGTGCATTATGCACAGTTCTAGCATAAAAATTGGGTATTAGTTTAGTAATTGTTGACAAGGGCTTGTGAAGATAAATTTAGGGAAAATATTGGTCAGCAGTTTAAATTGCAAACTTAGAAAATGTGTTCCTAAATGATGCCGCGACCTAAGATTCAAACTTAGTTGAAATTCAAGAAGCAAATATCATATTAGTCACTTTGGCTGCAAAAGTAATTATATGATTGAGCCATCCTTAAACAAAGTATACAGTCATAGAGTGCTTAACTATACCTTTAATAGTTACAAAACAACATTACTTCAAATATGATGGCACTGGTGTTGCTTCAATAATCACTAGATCCAAAAGCAATCACAAGACATGGAGTCCACTTCCTCTAGAAAGGTCCACAACAACCATCACTAGTCATTTTAAAAAATGTTCTATTGAGGTTTTAAATACCATGCGATATGGCCGTCCTAGTGTTTTCGTGGAATAGGATACCCCAGTCTACGGATACTTGGGTTGGTGGATGTCCAAGTCCATCGCGATCCATTTGTTGACTCGTCCTATCCGGATACTCAAGACGGTGCCCCATCCTAACACTCTGGATGGTGGGATGCCTCACCATCCCACTGATATCTAAAACCTTGTGTTCTATAGTAGTTGGATTGAACTACATGGCTAATTAAGTAATTTTAATATGATCAAAAGAATTTAATATTTCATTAAAAATAAATGACCTTTAAGATGCAACACATAAATCAAGTTCATTGGAAAGTTCAACTGAAGTTTTGTTGGAACGATTTTATAGTGAAATGCCAAAATCAAAAGACTTTCAATAAGGAATGGGATACTATAAAAGGGATTAGAGCATATAATTGTAGAAAATAGTTTGAATAATTCACATAAGATTACATTTTCTTGCAAAGTTCACTCGTGCCCTTAATGCCACTTGTGTCCTTATTGCTAATGAAGATGATACCATATATATACTGTGGAGTGATTGAGTAAACCCCTATTTGATTTTGATGAGCTCAAAGCATTTGAGTATATTTTATGTTATACTAA
>JAOXJJ010000395.1:2078573-2137639 GCA_025769935.1 Phoenix roebelenii | reverse complement strand
TAGCTCATTATTCTATTTTCTCTATTTTTCAGATCCAGAGGCTTGATCGCACGGGATTGGGGAGTGCGTTAGATTTTCCGATTATTTTCAGTTATTGGCATTTTAGTTAGTTTATTTTGGACATTTGAATTGTGTTGGCAAATGTTATTTTTGGAACTCTGTAAGACTGCTTTTGAACAATTGAAATAATTATGCCATCTTTGAACATTTGTATTTACTTTGATATGATCCGATGCCTTGCACGCCTGTGCGGCCCGCCGTACGGGCGTGCGGCGTCTGCCACACCTCGGGCTCGGGGCGTGACGGATTTGGTGGTATCAGATCCCTTCAGAACATTGTTGTCAAGTGTGCTTGGGCGAGGGTAGTACTAGGATAGGTGACCTCCTCGGAAGTCTTTGTATTGCACCTTTTTTATTTTTTGCCCCTTTTTTTATTTCTACAAATATGTTTTTCCAATTTTGGGGCTTTTTGTATTTTCCACTCTAGATCATTTTTTTTCTTCGAAAATAATCTGAATCTAGAGACTGGTGGTGCCATGCAGGATAGTGGGCATCGACCCTCAAACTAAAAATGGTACTATAAGTGCTAACTTGAGTTTGGAAATGAAATCACGAATGTACCCAAAAATTGATGTACTAGATGAAAAGTTGGAGTAGCAACTCAGAAGCTGACATGATAGACTAGGAACTAATATAACGGCTCAAAGACTGACATTGTGGTAGATCAAAAGCTGATGTGGCAGCATAGAGCCTGTGTGGCAAAACACGAGCTATTATAGCAGCTCAGAAGCTGATGTAGTGGATTAGAAGTTGACATAACAACTCAAAAGCTAATATAGCAGACTAATGTGTGTAATTGACGTGACAGACTGATATGTTTGTCGACGTGGCTGATTAGCTTGCTTGATGATGTGGCAGCGAGAAGATACAAAAAAGATGATAGTTGAAGTGATGACAGATCTTAGAGAGAAGGCAACCGAAGCTCGAGGATGCTCGTAGATGAAAGCACCATGGAAGAAGAGCAAGAGACCTCGAACTGGATAATGAAGGAGCCAGAGGCAGCTCTAGTCCCATCCCGAAGTTGAGGATACCGTGGTTACCCCGCCGGCCAAATCCCGTTGATGTGATGGAGTCCGAGCACTGTTGCGCCCTAGATGAACCTGTGGATCGACGACAATGCCTTAATGATGGAGGCCTTCATGGCCACCGCCACCAACCTCCAGGGCTTCTCCTAGGCGTCGCCGCCCGCCACCTCGATGAAGGAACAGGAGCACCGGAAGAGGGTGCTCGGGGAGCTTAACTCCCTCATTTTTGGTGGCACCGACGTGTCTTTGCCTGAACGAAGGAACAAGAGCACTGAAAGCGGGTGCTCAGGAAGCTTAACTCCCTCATCTTTGGTGGCGCCGGCGTGTTGTCGCCCGACGAGGTTGTGGAGGAGGAGGTCATCAACACGGAGGAACATGAGCACCTAAAGTGGGTGCTCAGGAAGCTTAACTCTCTTATCTCTGGTGGCATCAGCATGTCCTCGCCCAATGAGGCTGTGGAGGAGGAGGTCACCGACATGGAGGAACAGGAGCATCAGAAGCGGGTGCTTAGGAAGCTTAACTCTTGAGAGAGATGTATTCGAGAGCCACCACAGTTGCGACCATCGGAAAATGGTCCTGGCACGGGAAGAGAGCCATCCCAACCGAGGGTGTAGACAGGAGGGGCGACTGCAATGCCTACATAGGTTAGGGTCAGCATCTCTTTCCGATTGCAGTAAAGATGAAAAAAGAAAAGGCTAGATTTCTTTCATATTTGAAGGAGGAGGTTTTAAAAGCCGCCGTGTCCGAAGCCCCGGCTACGCCCTCCAAATGAGGTAGGAGAAACAAAGGATCTACGAGTGACGACAATGACCACAGCAAAGGCATAAGAGATGATAGCAGCAGGTTATGTGATCGGTGGCTCTGATACCATGTTGAAATATTTGGAAAAAAAAGAGAAAAACAAAAAGAGAGAGAAAAGTGATTTTATTTTTCTGTTCCATCATATTCGATACATCTCAAGGGTTATATATACTTGTATACAGACTCTATACAAAAAAAAAAATATAGGCTGATATATGATCATGTTAGTAAAAAAAAATAATACTGATTGATCATGCTAACAAAGAAAATAATATTGATTGAGATCAGTTTAAAAAAAAAAAAAAAAACGCTAATAAAGGTTGTTATGTGAACCCAAAAATCATGCTGACACCCACCCCCGTGGACCCTGCCCCTTCCTTTCTCCCCCTCCTCGTGGGCCATTGTCACCCCAACTGCCGGCCATGTGTGCCAACATTAATGCTTCCTAGAGAGAGCTCACCACAAGTAAAAGTGAAACCGTGAAAGCTTTGAGGATATCATTGGAGAGGGAATGGATGGCATTAAGGTCAGAGGCAGCAGTGAGACAGTGGAGGAGGAGGGAGCAAGTGGCATTCGAAAGGGTTAACTAGGGCTGGCAGTGGGCCTTGTGGAAGAGGGAGAGGGAGTGTTCGGGTTCAATGGTGGGGAAAGGGAGGTGATGACTGAGGTGGGTGTTGAGGCCCCAACGCTAGCCACGGATGAGTTCGACGAACTTGGTGACGGCGGTGGATTGTGGAAGGGGCCGGCGGAGGACACAGGCGTCACAACCAAGCCTAGCGGGCAGGGCAAAGGTTGCGGCACCATCCGGAAGGGTTTGGAAGGATGAAGAGGAAAAAGGTTTAGGATTTTTTCTGGTGGAGCGGTGCACAAAAGTGTCGCGAGTGGGTGGGGCGGTGCTCGGGACTTTTTAGGCGATAGGCACGAGCTTGCGTTTGTTTGGGATTTTCTTTTCGTTTTTTTTTTTTTTTGCAAGTATTGTAGCTCCATGTTGTGGGCTGCTAAAAACCTGATCTACAGTTGAGCTGGTGGATCGGGTATAAGATATAATTTTCTGATTATAACCACTGAAAGCTGACGAATCTATATTTTTTTGGGAAAAATAAAAAACAAGCCCCGAAGCATATCCCTTATTTAGGTTATTTATCGCCGTGACACGTTTGCTCCTGGCTGGGTACACGCGTAAGCGTCGCTGTACCAGCCAGGCTCTTAAGCCGATGTCGTGGCCCGGTGCAAAATTAACCATTGTATCGGTTTTTCTTTGCCGAGATTGCTGGTAATAAACCCATGTAAATCCCATCTCAGCGAGATGCAGACCGTGTCTACCTATAGAAATCCGCATCTATTCTGATACCGCGCCGAGTAGAGGAATAGAGGGAGGAAAAATGGAGGCGAGCGGCCGTAGGTACAGGAGCGTCGCCCCGCAGCCAGCCAGCGGCAGGAATCGGAGTTCAATCCACTCTCCCGGCACCGACCTCCTCTGCGCGATCTTTTCCCGTCTTGACCTCTTCGAACTCGTCCGCTGCTCCGTCGTCTGCAAGTCATGGTCTCTTTCTCCCCTCTTCAAGATTACCCTTCTAATTTCTTCTTTATTTCAACAACGTGCTGTGTTCACGCAAATGTTAAGAGCATTTCCATTTAAACTTTCTGTTTCTAACTACCTAATCTTTGGTAAAAAAAACTCAAGATGGAGAAAATTAGTGGGATGAAAAATTCCCTGTAATTCCACTTGTTGGGGGGGGGGGGAAAGTCGTAACCGAGCAGAGGGAGCCACCGAGCGTCCCTCCGAGCAGGGAGCCACCGAGCGTCCCTTCGAGCAGGGAGCAACCAAGTGCTCTCCATGTCGCATTCTCCCACCGTACGCCCCGCCATTCTTAACGACCATCATGTACGACCATGACGGATAATTCGCCTACGCAACAATTAAAGCGTATGGCTCTTCCAAACGCCAAGTCCACTCGACGGTTAATGCATATGGCCTCCGTGGACACACAGCTTACTCAACAATTAAAAGTGTATGACTCCTGTTATCTACGGATATCCAGTTTTATACGGCAAATCTGCTCAGCCATAAATGTCAGCATGGCTTCACAATAATACAAAAGCTTCAGTCCATTCCTCTACGGAAGCGGCATCAATTCGCACGTCCGGGCATTAATTCTCGCCACATGTCTAATCGTACGACAGTACCCCCGCTCTGTCACCTCGCAGGTAAACCCGTCACCCTCCTATAAATGGAAAACTCCCTGGAGGGGGACGGGGGACTCTCTCTGAAAAAGAATCAACACTTACATTCTTCACACATTCTTCTTGCCCCCCTCTGACTTAGGCATCGGAGGGTCGGCGTCTGAAACCTCGGCCACCGGCTTCTTTGCAGGTCTCCCGGAGGATGCCGCCCGCCGACGGATCGCCACCCACCGACTTGCACCGGAGCTCCTCCCTCTCGGCCGAGTGGTCACCCTCGGGTCCAATTTCCAGCAACAGAAAGAAATTTTGTTTTCTGATATAGATAATCAAAAGCTGACGCACTAATCAAATGAGCAAAATCAAAGCCTAAAAACTTCTGGCAAGTAGGCCATCTCCTGAGTACCGAGCCCACACACCGCTGAAAGTACTTCCAACGGCGTCTCCTAGACGGCCAGAAGAATGCTGAATGCCTCTCCGTCTGGACACCCGTCAACCTGATTTCATCCCGGCTGCGAACTAGATTTTTACTTCAGACCTAAAGTTAAAAGTCAACATTTTGACCGTTCTCTTTCTCCCGATCCCCCCGCTTTCCTCTTCTCCTCTCTGAATTCTTCTCCTCTTCTTCTCCCCTCCCATTAAATCCCCCACCTCTCCCGGTAAGCTTATAGAAGAAAGATTGGAGCTTTTTGGATAGAGAGAGCACGAGAGAGAAGAGGAGGAATGGCGAAGCTCTACGTGCAGACGGTGCCGCCGGCGGATCTGAACAAGAACACGGAGTGGTTCGTGTACCCCGGGGTCTGGACAACCTATATCTTTATCCTCTTCTTCTCCTGGCTCCTGGCACTCTCTGTCTTCTGTTGCACCCCTGGAATGGCGTGGACTGCCGTCAACCTCTTCCATTTCGCCGTATGTCCTCTCACATTTGCTTCTTACCTCTCCTTTTTGCTTGTTTTTGATATTTGATCTATAAAGGGGCTTAATTTGAATGATTTTATTGAGTCATTGGCCCTTTTCTGATGTGATTTTGTTGGAAAGATAGGATTTTTTCTGTGTTTGGAATATTTTTTGGATTGGAAATTGGGAGTAGATAGAGGGAGTAAGGGCGGAGGAAATCGTTGATGGCTTTAATTATTACTTTTAAGCTGTTTGACTGCATAAAAAACGATTTTTTAAAGCAATCTTACTAGGTAAGCATGGAATTTTTCAAGGTGGGTAACTGATCGATGATGCAGTCCAAAGGTTCAACCTTTGGGGACATGGCAAAGGAAAACAATAATAGATGGTATAATTTGGGCACGTTCCTGGAAAACTAATTTCATTTAGTCTCTTTGATTGATTTGGTAATCTGGGGTTTGGAATTGGGGTAAGGATACCCTGGAGGACCTTGTTGAGTTCATTGTTCTCTTTTATCCATCTTACTGATAGGGTAGCTTATTCTTTAACTACTTTAGAAATTACCATTCAAATTTCAGAGAAAAAAATAACTTGATGATTTAACCTTCCGCAGCACAGCACAACATTGAAAAAATTTCTTGTTCTCTGTTGCTTCATATTAACTTAACTGAACCTGGACGCATCAAGGTTGGTTAGCTCCAAGCCTCTGCATTATATACTAGGACCATTAATTAGTGGGGATGGGTCATAGGTTTCTTCATCTGATTAATCTTAATTTTGTCAAGCATATGACCCGGTAGTCTGAACACATTTGATTTACGAATTTCACTCTCCCTTGAAGACATTTAAGACTCCATCTTTCATGGGGTCGGAAATATAAATGAGACGGATACCATGAGTTGAATGCAGGAATTTATGTGCTTTAGCTAGAATATATCTTCTACAATGTGATTTTTGAGTGTTCAAAATATATATGAACTGACAAGAATATTATAGGAAGTTAGTAAAAGGACCTCCTTTGTGTACAGATTAGCATGCAGTTGCATCAGACACCGGCCTAACTGAGTTATGTACTAAAATATTTGGAAGACATTGGATTCTCCAGTAGAGTAAGGATATTTGCATAGCTTTGAGTTGATTTGATAGTGCACATTACTGATAATTTGTGTTGCTTGATTATAGATGGCACAGAAAATGTTGGATATTCTTTTATAACTCAGCATCACTGCCTAACTGCTTATTTACGATATAGTTATGCTGCAAAATTTCTAGCATCATGCTGTTACTATGATGATGTGATTATATTATTATACAGCATAGTGCAGATTAAATCTGTTGTTGGAGTTCCATAGACAAGGTTAGAAGCCCTTAATTTGTGGAGTTGAGAAGCTGAACCTTTGTCTCTTATTGTTTTACTTAATTATAAACCTGATGAGTGGTATCTGGATAGTTTTTTTTGTATTTATCTTTATATTTACATTCCAACATTAGGGCGCACTGGTACATTTAGTTTGACTTTGCTATTTCAACCAGTCAAGCTTTTTTATTTCTTTTGGGCTGATAGATTTTATTTTGAGTTGAGAATTGATATTATTACCTTCCATTGTGATAATTTCTTCATGTTTATGTTTTAGTTGACTGTTATGTATTTTTCTTATTTAAATTGGCTGCTTGACTTAAATGTGTCTCAGGTTACTTATCACTTCTTCCACTGGAAGAAGGGAACTCCCTTTGCTGAAGACCAGGGTATGTATAATTCTTTGACTTGGTGGGAGCAGATGGACAATGGCAAGCAACTGACACGTAATAGAAAATTTTTGACCGTTGTACCTGTGGTCCTGTAAGTATCCTATTGTCATTCTTGGCCTGCATTTAACATTATAATTTATCATGTATCAGAAAAATCAGTTGGAACCAGTCACCAGAAGGCTATTACAGTCGTTACTGGTTAGACAACCTATTGTTAATATTACTGAGCTGGATTCTAAATGGACAGAGACTGGACTAACAGTCTCCGCACATATCATATTCTGTAATGTCATCAGTCATCATCTTATTACCATTCAATAGAGCAACATCAAGTACATGCTAATAATTATATATGTTTTACAAATTTCTTCATTCCACATGTTGATTTTCTTGTATAGTATGCATGCATGAGAAGCTATTTTTGTTTCTTTTTTTTCCTTATAAGAGTACATTACTTGTGTTTTTCCCGAGATTATGTTTGGTCATTTATACTGTCCAAATATCTAGACTTTATAAATTTGATAATTATTTTATAAGTTGTCATTTTAATTATTTGGATATATTTGAATTTTGAATTCCATGGATAGTGTTGGATTGACAAGTTTTGCTTAAATATATATAAATTTGAACTCTTTTATGGACTAACTTTTAAAATCGATTGAATGCACAATTTCTCCTAGATATATTCTGTGTGATGGGAAAAGGCCTTTTTTTGTTGATGCGAGGGAAGGGTTGTTCTATGGAGAAGTAAAGAAGAAATTGTTGTTATATTTTTTCTAAATTATTATGATCAAGATTCACCAAACCGGTATCGTGAATCATACCAGCAGGCAACCATTTTGGTACAGTATGGGACCATACCATTCCATTTTGAGATATACCAAAATAGGGAGGAGAGGGAGAGGGAGAAGAGGAGAGAAAGGGAGGGAAGGAGGGAGGTAGAGGGAGAAGAGAAAGATTCATTTTAGCCTCGGGTGATGCTCGATGACCGAGATCGTGGCCTCGAGAGTGCGGATTTGGTGGAGGAGGCAGTGGTTAATGGAGAAGGCCTGGGGAGCGCAGATCTGGCAGCATAGGAGGCCTAGGGAGGGTGGATCTGGTGGCGAAGGAGGCCTTGAACAATGGAGAAGGTCTAGGGAGGGTGGATTGGTGGTAGAGGAGGCTGTAAATGATGGAAACAGGAAGAGGAAGGGCGGGAGAAGGAGAGGGAGGAAGGGAGAGAGAGGGAGGAAAGGGAGGGGGGAGAGAGAGAAGAGGGAGGAGGAAGAGAGGGAAAGAGAGTGGCCGAGGAGCTTTGAGCCGTCAAACCTCCAGTCTAGCGACAAGGATTGGGAGAGAAGGGGGAGAGAGGAGCATCAACGATCAGTGTACCAGAACGATCATTGATCAGCGAGGATGAGACGAGCGTGAGGTCATGAGCGAACATGAGAGATAAGAACAAGCCAACGAACCCTAAACCACTCCATCTCAAATTAATAGGTTGAACCGTACCAGTAACCAATAGATCTGGTTCAATATCCTTGAACCGGTCAGTTTGGCAAACCATAGTTAGGATGAAAAAAAAGGGACGTTTTGTTTTGCTAGAGTTCACTAGGAGACTAATATTTGATTTAAGCATCAGGTTTGAAAGAATTTCAACATTGAAGTAGTAGTAGAGACCACAGAGGGTTAAGTAGGATTTTTTAGTTTAGGATCTTGGAAGATATTTAATGAAGTGTATGGAATCAGAACTCTAGCTTATAAAACAGTTAATATTAGTTAGGAAATTATTTAAAGTTAAGAAATTTGTTTAGAATGCAAAGAGATGATACAAAATGGCACTATGCTAACATGAGTGTAAGCAGCACAGGTGTGTTTTGCATTCCTCATACCTCTGCTGAGAATCATAGCATGAGAAAGGAGAAACAACTCCTATTTTTAAACTAGAAAGGAATGAAGATAGTAAAAAACAACGAACAAAATCTGTGCAGATCCTACGAGGGATTAATTCTCTCATCTTCACTTGATTGGAGATCATGCGTCATCTTCTTTATGAGTTTAGATCCTCTGCATTTCATGACTGAACTGGAGGTTCCATCATGAACTAGCAAGGATCTCGACTCCATTTTGATAGAATTCTTGATTGGGCATAATCGTGATTGGGGATTCTTCTATATGTGGTAGAATCTCATCCTTAGCTACAGATTCTTTTGTTTATGAATCTTTAAGTTGAGATGATTTTTCATAAGGTGGCTAGCCTTTCCCTTGCAATGATTTTCCATCTTTATGACTTCCTGAGTAAGAATCATAGTATTTGGAAAAAATACAAAGGATTATAGTAAGGCCTTTTTGGGACTACGAACACAAAATAAAGCCAAAGGGTACTCAAACTAGAATCCTATCATCGGATAACCTTCCTGTAGCAAGATCTTGTAATCTCCATCCAGTAGGCTAGCATGTATGGTCGCTATTTATCCATTTTTATATTTATTTTTTAACTAACAAAACTTTTCTATAGGGCTTTCTTTTATCTTATTTGAGTTAAATTGCTGTATTGTTCATTGTTGATATGCACATGCTATATGAGGATGATCTGAAGCATATTGATGGATATTCTATTTAATTTTTTACCTTAACTAAGAAAAAGACTAATTAAAGTATCGCAAATCACTTTCATGTTGTCACGATACATAGTGATGCATCCACTGACATATTATTTTGGAGTCATTAGTGGGAAGTACACCTCACAATCTATTATAATATGTCTTGTGGACAATGTAGGTAGAAGAAAAAGTCCTGATAAAGCAGTTAATTTTTCGCTAGAGGAATTGGGTTGTTCTAGTCAGAAAGGACTATTGATTAAACATAACCATCCTGCTAGATAAGCTTGTAGAGTATCCTTAACCTAATTTTACATAATCATACTTCTAAATCAGCATGTGCTATTTTTATGATGAAATTCAAGTGAATCAAGCTAGCATGTTCTCACTGGAGTTCCTATCAATGGTTTATTAGAACATAAGCCCTTTTCTTTGATGAATGCATGAGTGAGTCTACTGTTGGATTGTCCCAATGCATGGTGCTATTGTTTAGAATGTTTGGTAATGCCCAATAATACAGCTCCATCAGATGCGACGCCACACAAGGGAAGAATCTCAAGATCGAGGTTTCTAATAAAATTCCTTATTCAATTCTGGCAAAGCTCGACACAAATTGGTATTTATAGGTTTAAAATCGTTCATCCTATGATTCTCATACGAGATCTTTCGGATAACTTAGAACTCTTAGCTGGAATTTCCAACAAATTGAGAACACAATCAGCTCAAATGGAAATTTTAAAAACACTATGTTACTATGTCTAAACCTAGAGTTGGATGCGGCAAATTATATAAGTATCATCTACCCAATGCATAACCGATGTGAGACTAAACATATACCCATATGGTTACTTACATTAGCATTTAGATGAGTGTTGCTTCCCAGCGCTACTTCATTACCCACTAAGAGTGATAGTTCCCTGTGGCAGTTGGGGATTGGTGCGATACACGAGGATCACATTGGTGATAGCAGGCCTCATGTACCATCGCACCAATCACCATGCCAAGGACTGGAGTGGACAATGGAGTGGTATGATGAAGTATTTCTCCTTTTATATTTGCTCATCTCATGCTACATCACTTCAAATTGAATACTACCTTAACAACACTTAGTTCAATGTACATGACATTTTAAGAAGAGGTCAATTCCATTACCAAATATTGAAATGTGATAGTCCAACGCTTAGACTTATTGGCTTAACAATATCGTATATATCTGCTGGTGAATAATATTAAGTATGCATGATTGTGGTGACTAGCATGGAACTTATGTCTATACCTCTCATCAAACTGAAGTATTCATTTCTAGCGAAGCCTTGTAGTCCTCAATTTAGTTTCCGAAGGTGCCAATTGGAGATATGATATGTTGCATGTCTGGCAACAAATAAATGTAGTTTTTTTGGGGGAAAAAAGGATGCTTAATTTTTGTAAACCTGGATAATGTTTTCCATATTAATGCTTTCCATTGTCAAATAATTAGTAAGTAGTCTACAAACCATGCTGAGTAGCAGCACTTGCCGGACATGCTTAACTAGTTGTTGACCCAAATGTTAGACATGTCCTGTTTGATCGGTTGTTTTTTTTCTGAATATTTATTTATTTATTTTGCTATCAAAGGGAGAATCTTTCAAGTAATTGTATTACTAGTAAACAAAATTGGGCTACAATCAACTTTAGCCAGATCCCTTCATGTCTGATGAAATCCATAATTAATTAGATATTGTTGTCATCAGGTCAATCTTACTCAAAGGTCTAGTGTTTGCATTTTGTTTGTTGGATTTTAAAGAACTTGCTTCCTGCATGAGGTTTCTTTGTTTCTGTTTCCTTTCTTGGTAATTGGCAGTCATTTTAATTCATGCAGACCTAATCAGTGACATTCTGCAAATCCATGACCACCATAATCCAGATATTTTAGAAGTTTGCTATCAAAATTATTTCAAAATTCAGTAGATCTTACTTCTTATATTTTCTTGTTATACAGTACTTGATTTCTCCTCCCTATCTTTGCAGGTACTTGATAGCCTCTCACACAACTGATTACCAAAATCCAATGCTTTTCCTCAATACCCTTGCAGTAATGGTGCTGGTAGTTGCCAAATTCCCAAACATGCACAAAGTCCGCATTTTTGGAATCAATGCGGATCATTGAGCAGCATTGTACATGAAAGATATCTTACCTGATATCTCTTTTTGTTGATAAAATGATCCTTACACAATACGTTATCAGATTGTGTCCAATTCCGCATCAACTCATAGTAAGTCTCAGTGGATGTTCTTGTTATCCCTGTACAAAACTGTCAGAGAATAAGAAATTGTATTTGTGCTACTCTTTATATATTTAAGCTATTTGTAAGACTCTAAGTTATGTTTCATCTATCCGATTACGAGAATCAGTGAACTCTTCCCTTTCTTTGTAGGCAACTTTCTTTGTTCCCCTTGGATGATTCTAATTATTGTCTCGCAATGATAGGATGTTGTTTTTCCTGCTTAGCCACAAAAATATTTCTGATTATTGAATGATGTTAAACATATAAACCAGAGCATCTGATAGAACTTCTGTATATCTGCATCAGAAACCAACTAGTTTGTTTCTAACAGATCAAATCTCTCAGAATGTTTTATAGAGTTGGTTTTTCCTATCATTGGTTCTTGTTAGATGGATGCAGGTTTGTCTGGCAACATTCCATCTGCCTTGGTAGTTGTCGAATTATTGGATGGCCAACTGCTATAAGTGATAGAGCCAGTACTTACAACATTAGACATGGTCTAGTAACATTAGATCATGTTATGTCTTATGAGGCAGCATGCAACCTTGCAAAGCATAAGCCAGATGATAAAATAGGTTGGAAGCTCAATATGTTATCCACTCTGATCTTTCTAGGTGACCCTTGTTGTGACTCCGCAAAGATTCAAGGAAAAAATAGAATATACCAAGAATACATGATGGCTATAGACTATGATCATCGTAGCCATGAGCAAGTTATGAATCATATTCCAACACGAGTCTTCAAAAGGCTCTCTATGTGAGCTGCACTTATATTTGAAGTGTACCTGCTGCATGGTGGACCTAACAAGAAACAATCTCAAGTTTCCAAATAGATTACGATAGAAGAAGGGAAGAAAAAGCTGAGGTAAGATTTTATAACCTAGGAGGCACCCTTTTTATTAGTCTATGTGAGACTATGACATATGGGAGCCATCCTCTAGACTGCTATTTGCTGTCTATGACTCGGATCCAGGTTAACAAGTTTAGAAGGCATAGTCTGCGGCCTTTTATTTCCCTGCAGATGCTCTCAAGGTTCAAAGATTGTTATTGGACTAAATTTCATCATCAACTTCTTCAAGCAGAAAAAAATCGTCCCTCATTGGAATAGAACCGATGCATTCCGAGTTGGTTTGTACCGAGAGATCCAGATGTAAGCTCTGGGCTTGTCGTTAATGGCTCGCTTGAAAAACCCGTGGAGGTCTCTCGAGATGCGAGTCAGTGGCAGAGAGTGCGACTATTCCCAAGCACCTAGGAATGGAATATCTAACAATAACTTTGACCTTTTTTTTTCCGGGAAGGTGGCACTTTCAAGGCGTCCATCAATCACTGCAAGACTTACTTGAGGCACTTGAGGGGTTTCGGGCCTAAGAAATTCAGGAAAAAGATTGGCATGCTTCGATGGTTTTGACTTCAAAGTCATCAATTCGAGCATCCATGAACTCTTTCTTGTCCTAGGTTAAACTTGTTATTACCATCAAGAAAAAAAAAGACCGGCAAGCAAGAGAATGAGTATGACTAATAAAGCATAATGACAGAAGCCATCTTTTTTATAATGGTCTACCCCAATATTGGGTCTCACCATATGTGTTCGAACAAAGTTTAAGATATATAATACCAAACATGAAGGAAGAGCATATCTCAGGACTGCTCATCTGTGGCATGCTCTTGTCCGTTAAATCAAGGTCAAACGAGAACCCTGAAAGAAAAAGTTCCTCGTGTACCAAAAAAAAAAGAAAAAGATCCTCAGCTTCTTTTTCATATTTTATAAATAGAGGTTATATATATCCATTTATTATTTATTAATTGATCAACGAATGGAAAAGGAATGTGAACACTACTTTCGCAAATCTACGATGTTGCACAATTTTAGCTTTTTTGTATTTATTTCCACTAGAGGATGAACCTGACTACTATAATTCATGAAAGAAAAGGAGATGTAAGCTTTACTTTTGCAAATTTACGACGAAGTGCTACCCTTATGAAAGTTGCAATGCAACGAGTGATCAGAGCAAAATTCTACCAATTGGGCTCTAAAAGGGGCTAATTAAATCATTTTTTTCTTTTTCAAAAATGATTTTAACGGAGATAGCTCTCTATTTGGAAAGAATTGAGAGGAACAACGGAAGACATTGTTGATATAGAAGTCGAAATTTATCATCGGTAAAATTTTAGCTTTATTGTATTTAATTTTACTAATTATATTTATTTTGAAAAAATAATTTTATTTTTGTTTGAATCATATTCAAATTATGCTGGGACGGATTTTATTAGTATAACAAAGGCCATCATTAAGTAATCGATGAAAGAAAGTTGATGTATATCTGGCTTTTACCAATTTTCAATATGGCACGACTCCTTTAAAAGGTGGACATAACTAGTTTTTAGGGTTGACTTGACTTTGTTAGTGCAGACCGCGAACAAGAATCACGTGACGGTGGGTAACGAGCCAATCGCCGATGTATTTATTTTATTCAACTTGGGATAGATAAGCTAGAAAAATAAAAAAGTAATTAGAAAATGCTAAAGTTACTCGAAAAACGTACCCGAAGAGTCACCCGGTCCCGTGTATCGTCGTTGCCCCTTTGAGTCAATTTTCTGAGTTACAATAGCATTACAGAAAAAAAAATTATCGAAATATTTTTTAAAAACTAATATTTAGATATATGATAATTAAAAAAATAATTTTTATATATTTGGTTGATCATAAAAAATAATATATTATAAAGTAGCTAATGTTTGGTTGAACATATGTATTTTTTAAAAAATTGTATAAATATAAAATATTTATTATGTTCTTAATAAAAAAATTATTCTATTATATTTAAAAGTTCAACATATTTTTGAAAAAAAATATTCGGATGGAAATTGGACTTTTTCATATCATATATAATTTTTTACAAAAAAAAAAAATTATTTTTATAAAAAATATTTTTATTTTTTTTAAACTTTAACTAAATATTTTTTTTTAATCGATCATATCTTATTCCTCTTCGCTTTCCGTGAATCCGACCAAACTTTGCTGTTCAATGGTCTACCCCAACATCGGATCTTATCAAATGAGTTAAAATAAAGTTTAGGATATCTCACGACCACTCATCTTCGGCATGTCCTTGTCTATTAATTCAAGGTCAAAGGACGGCTATGTAATTAAAGGCCGAGAGCTCTAAATTTCTTTTTTCTCTCAATTTCTTTTGGGGCATGGTTATGTACTCTTCATTGACGTTGCCTTTCATGAAGGCATTGCCACCAATTTAGAGACCTTTTAAATCTTTTGAAGCTGCCTTAAGGAAATGACATTGTTGAAAGTGCTAAATAGGTCTACAACAAAATGGAAATAAATTAGAAGGTAATATTAGAGTGAACAGAAACCTTGACAGACTAGGAACCATAGTTTGACATAAATTTGTAAACAAGGCAGCGAATATTAATAAGAGAACCATAAGTATTCCTATTGATATATACGTAATATCAAATTTTGCATGATCGATAGAAACTAGCCAACACAATTCACAAACGAGACAAGGGCAGTGGGCAAAACAATATGACAATTAGTAGTTTTAGTTAGGTTAAATTTCATTTCATAATATTGGAGGTCACTATTTTTGGTTAAAAACTCTTAATTATTGATCTAAATCCCTCTCAACATCATTTTGTGTGTGGAGGTAGTTATAATCTTATTTGAGCCATCTACTTCATGGGATGAAATGTGATAGCCTTATTACTTTTAATCTTCCACAAAACATGATGGTGAGATTTATTGAAGCTTGACTTTCTTGAATTTTTTACGGCACATTATAACAACCTAGAACCTCACTCAAAAAAGCTACCCGAAAGATATTTGCTTAAATACCCAGGATCTATCCATTACATAGCTAATATGGGACTAAACGCATACTCGCATAAGACCTCACATACTCCTATTTAAGCCTCAACATCTTCGCCATACTAAAAGTCCAAATTCAATCACATATACCATAAGTCTAATCACGAACAACATGATCAGCATGTGATCAACTCGAATAAGCCTATGTTGTAGTATCTTCTAATTCACATGGACTGTAGGTTAGATTCACATATTATTTGTAATAGCCTAGAAACTCACCATAAAAGGCTAGCCAAAAAATATTATTTAGATTTTTAGATATTATATAAATATCCAAAATTTGCCTATTACATAGTCGATGTGAGAGATTGCTAATAAAAGCCCATAGAGGTCTTCATACACGTAGTATCTATCTATTGCTAATAAAACACTAAGAGATTTGAATTGTTGATTTTAAAAATTCCTTCTTAATGAACATTTTAGGAGTGATATATTCATGATTCAAATGCCCTTTGAAAATAGTAGGCAAATTTATTTTAGGTAATGACCCATGTAAACTACCTTAAAGTTTGGAGAGCATACTCATCCTTGTCATTATCCAAGAATTTTCTAGACTAGTTACTCCAAAACATGACCTTTGATAAGCAAGTATTCATATTACTGAAATATATATAACGTGCAATAATTTTAGCTTAATGGTTTTATGAAATCAACACCTCATCACATCTAATGAACAGTTTTTGCTAATTTCATAATATATTAGTAACGTTAAGACTCAAAGGAAAGAAGTGGTTTAGTTTTAGTTTCTTGAAATATATGGCCAAACTTCATGAAGAAAAAAATAGTTAAGAATATACATTATAATAACGTGAAATTGCTAACTAAGTCTTTGAAGACAATTTGTTCTTTTGGGCATAGCAACACTACTAAAAAAGAAAAAACTAGAATAATGAAATACACTCATAAGCAACAAGAGTATTTAGTCCTATAGCGTCTAAGTAACTGTATTTGGGACCAAAGGGCCATGTGCTTATGTCACAAACGCCTCTTTAAACAAAGATGCAAGCTTTCTACCATCCCTTTTTATTTAGGATCCTTGTGTTTTTTCTTTTCACTCATTAGTTTGGTATTAGTCTGTCGAGTTTTAAGCTTATGTAATAGTTGTTAGTATATTTTCTTCTTTTTTTTTGATATGCCGGCGTCTTACGACTTTCAGTTGTGAGTATGCCACGAAGAATCAGAATACAAAACATGGGCTAGTCCCTACGGAATGGAGTCAATGCTATTCTAAGAGAAGGCTCTGGAATGATGTGCTGCGAAGAAGGCAACCCAGTCCGCCGCATTGTTCACCTTCCGAAATACAGCCAAGAGAAAAAATATGGCTTTACTCACTGTTTATTGCAATTATCATTTTATCATACACTTCTCATGGTTATGACCAAGGTGAACTATGCCATCTTCCCTATAATGTGAGCCCTAATTGCACTTAATATTGGATTCATTGTCTGCATTTGGAGTAGATATTTCACCGTTTTAAAATGCAGGCATGCAGAGTTCTATATGGCATACAAAAGATGCATATAAGAAGAAAAAGGGTTCCATTTACAAGACCTGCATGCACTAGTAAAAAGCCGCATACTGCACTCCTATCCGAGTAGTAGGCTTGAAATCTAACTAGTTTTATTATTATTATCATTCTGTTTCTTTGTAATTTGATCTATTCCCAATCATTGGATCAATTAGAGTTTAAATTACCGGCACCTTAACTTTTGCTCCATAATTTGTTCTAGGTTTCAAGAAACACCGATTGACCACAAATTTTATTCTCGAACCTTGATCTCTTGTTTTTGCCATTTAACACTAAGTTTCTATTTACCTACAATTTCTTCCTTGATCTTTTGTCATGATGTATGATTTATTTCTGGTCCCTGGCTAGTGCATAAAATGAACATGCTAATTGCACATAAAATTGACAAGCGGGGCTAATATTGAAGTGAAGTGACTGGGCCCTAATCCCAAAATGGAATAATCCCGAGGCCCTAATATTTTTTCCCAATTTTTTATGGAAAATAAAAAAATCTTAAGTAGCTTAGTCTTTTTATTATTATTATTATTATTAGTATTATTGAAGGTGAACAAATCATATATGCCTAGTATAAATACATCCAATAAAATTAGAAAATAAAATATTGCGCAATATGATCAAGACAACTGATATGTCGGTTCACAGTATTCCTTCAAAGTGATTAGCTACCAACGAGTAGGGCTGCAAATGGGTCGGATCGACTCGTGACCTGACCCGCGTAAGATCCGACCCGACCTAAATTTTAGAACCCGCGAAGCTGGATCGGGTCTTAAATTTGGATTCGTTCTATTTTTCGAGTCAGGTCAGGTCCATCCAATCTCGACCCGGACCCGGACCCGACCCGACCCTTTTTTTTTGGGTCATATTTTTTTTTAGATGTCCTTGGGACCGACTTATTGAATTTAAAGAATATTGAATTTGAACATGTGCATATAGCTTATCTAGTAAAATGTCTATTTCCTTTTCCAAAAAAAATTAGAAAAAAGTTGCTTGATGTTATTTACTATTATGTAGTAGAACTTTAAATATAAAAATACATAGCCTCGGATCCGACCCGAATGATCCATCGGGTCAAAATTTGTAGGCATGGATCCGACCCAAGCCAACCCGATTTTTAATCGGATCAGGTCTGGGTCCAAAATTAGGACCCAAATAAAAAATCGAGTCAGATCAGGGTCACTCAGGACCCGACCCGATCCAATTCATTTATCACTTCGCAATAGATATGCCTGATCATCAGAAAAATACACTTTTCCGAACTTCCTCAGGTGTCATGCTGGAGCAGATAAGCAGGAACCTATCTAATTTTGGATCTATTTGATCAATGTCATTGAGTCACTCTCGATATGGTCGGCCTTTGGAATCTGTCTCGCGTGCCACGGCTCCGTTCCCTGGAACCAGATATTAAAAGTCGGCGTCCAAGGAGACCTGGTCCAAATCCGGAGTCCCACATTAAACCAAATTGCGGATCACGCTGAAAAAAAACTGCTTCGCGCCAAATTCCCCTCCCTTCCCGCGAGAAGAAAAGATTCGCCCGCGAAACCGCTCTCTTCCTTCCCCACTTTTTTAAGCACCGACAGTTCATCTACAGAACCATCAACGCCAAGGAAATCTCTCTCTCTCGCTCGCTCTCGCTCTCTCGCTCTCTGTCGCCATGTGTCCCAAGACCCCATTCAGGAGGCGAACCCGGGCCCCAGCTCGCCGATCTCCTCCCCTAGAGGCCGAAGAAAATCGCTTTGAATCCATCCAGTGCGAGGAGTGCGGCTCCGGCGAGTTCGGCGACGAGCTCCTCCTCTGCGACAGGTGCGACCGAGGATTCCACCTCTACTGTCTCCGCCCCATCCTTGCCTGCGTCCCTCAGGGTCTCTGGTTCTGCCCCTCCTGCTCCGCCCACAAGAAGCCCAAGCGTAGCTCTCTCTCCCTCAATCTCATTCTCTTCTTGCTTTCTACTTCTCCTATTCCCGTTGGCTAATTCGGCTCCTGGAATTCCCGATTTTGTTGCAGAGTTTCCTTTGGTCCAGACAAAGATTGTGGATTTTTTCCGAATCCAGCGGTCGTCGGAATTTGAGACGCGAGGCGGTAGGAAACGGAAGAAGAAGACAGGGGGGCTGGTGGTGGCGAAGAAGAAGAGGAAGCTATTGCCTTTTAATCCGAGCGAGGACCCGAAGAGGAGGCTGGAGCAGATGCAATCCTTGGCCACGGCATTGACCGCCACAGGGGCCGAGTTCAGCAACGAGCTCACATATCTTCCCGGCATGGCCCCACGGTCCGCCAACCACTCTTCTCTTGAACAAGGAGGGATGCAGGTAACAATTTGATGCTTATATGAACTTGATATCATTTCTTGGATTTCTTGGATTTGCGAGGAACTTATAATGCTGGTGAATTTTAGTAAATTCCAAATACTATTCGATAGAGAGGTCATTCGTATCGCATAATTCTAGAATGATTTGATTCAAAAGGTTCCAAATGTGGTTTATAAGTTAAGTGTAGCTTCTGACTAGTTTCATGGATTGGATTGGTGGTGATTTCAGGTTTTGTCCAAGGAGGATACTGAAACATTAAACCACTGTAAGAGAATGATGGAAAGGGGAGAATGGCCTCCTCTCTTGGTTGTTTACGACTCTCGCGAAGGGTTAGTACTCTTCATATGGAATGTCTTCTTCCAAAATTTGTCAGTTAGTTCTTGTTACTGAATTGGATCTTGGAAATCTTATATTGGTTGTGAGTAGGTTCACAGTGGAGGCAGATAGATTCATCAAGGACTTGACAATTATAACAGAGTATGTCGGCGATGTTGATTACCTAAAGAATCGAGAGCACGATGATGGAGACAGCATGATGACTCTACTTTCAGCCAAGGATCAATCGAAGAGTCTTGTTATATGCCCTGATAAGCGTAGCAACATCGCTCGGTTCATCAATGGCATCAACAACCATATGCCGTAAGCAGATCCAAAATTCGTTGTCTTTGATAGCTAATATGCTTTGATTTTTGAAATGCTAAATTGCTTGAAGAATTTTTGGTTGAGATATTGATTTAACTTGCTTTTCTGCATTAGGGATGGGAAGAAGAAGCAGAATCTGAAATGCGTTAGGTTCAATGTCGACGGTGAGTGTCGCGTTCTATTGATTGCGATCAGAGACATATCGAAGGGGGAACGGTTGTATTATGATTACAATGGATATGAGCAGGAGTACCCAACTCAACATTTTGTTTAAATTCTCTTCTATCCATCAGTTTAGGTTTTGACACACATGGAGATGGTTGCATTCTTTTTTCTTTCCCTGTTTCATTCTGGGGGGTCAATGGAACAGTATTGCTCCATTTTGAAGAGGACTAATGAGTGTTTAATGTATTCTTACCAAGAGTGTTTTTTTGGTCAAAGTTTAAAGCCACCCATGTAATTCTCACTCGTTTAGCAGAAAGCTTATTCAATGACAAGCAAAAAAGAGGAAGGAAAATTGATTATTCACTATTTTAATGTCGCCTTTTGCTAAAATGTTCAATGTCATCTGCTTACTCTGGGAGTTACTACTGATTGATCTGAGATGAAGATAGAATACCTAAAAATTAAATTTTTAGCATGCATAAAGGATTAACTGAATCAAGCTAGAGTTGTCCATCCATGCTGGAATTTTTGTGAGCCCATGTGTGGCTAGTATTCAACCGTAATCTAGCCTAGTGTGCTTAGAATTTTTTTTCCCCTTTTTCTTTAGAATAATTCTGGTCTGCTCAGATTATGCAAGCTTAGCTTCAGATTGCCCTTAACTCATCTGATGTGACCTTCAAGAAATGGCTGACCTAGTGTATCATAGGGGATTTGTCTGTTTTTTTTATTGATTCGGATAAAAAAAAAATAAATGAAATATAATACATAGATGAATCGAAAAAGAAATTTTTATTTGTTCTTTCTTTTCTTTTTATATGAAGCGACGAAAACAGAAATGATTTGGAAGATCCAAAACTAAAGGTAAGGCTAGGTTAATCTGAATTGGCTCAAGTTGGTTTGATGTGTCATCGGTTAAAGTTTGGGTGGGGTGAAAAGATGTCAACCTAGATTGAAGCTGAGTTGGTTTTTGGTTGAAGTTACCAAACACAAGCTGAGCCTGGACTTGTCCATGTAAGTTGGATTAGGGTTTGCATGTTGTTGTAGTTGGGCTTGGGCCAGATAGTTTAGTCACACTTTTAATATGGTGACCATGATATGTTCAAAGATCAAAACAAACAAAAGGGCCCTTCTGTTATTACTTTTTGTTTTCAACATCCCAGAACGAAAAATGAACTGGATTGAACAACAGGAATAATGAAACTTTATTGTTTTCTGAAATTGTTTGCAGCATCTTTACAGCTTTTGGCAATAAAGATTTATTGCTTTCAAAAGAGTTGAAATGGAAGCAACGAATCCCTCTGCATTGTATATCCGGTATTCTGTCCCCTTTGGCCAGTCTTGTAATAGCTGATGCTCAATGTCGCTCCTTCAATAGAAATAATATTAAAATTGGGGCTCATTTTTAGCAAGGAATTGATGCAAATTCTATATTCAACATCCATATCCATGAGGTGTTTCATTGATTCAAAGAGAAACAAAAACACAAACAATAACGATGCCAAACAGACACTTGCTAAGCTCATTTTTAGCTCGATCAGTGAGTTGCAAGTAGCGTAAGCTTTGAATCATGTATTGAAGCAGATTTTAGTCATAATGCTCAAGCATTGGTGCCTAAGAAGTTGACAACACTTGCCTCATAAATTAGACAAAGGTTAAGAATTTAATCAAGGTTTCACATTCCATGCTTACATTCCGGGCAAGGAGGTGAGGAAGGAGAGCCATTCCTAATATTTTGTTTCCAAAAAGATGGAAAAAGTCTGAAGCTCAATGCATGCTTATAGCCACCATCTTTTCAAATACGTATTATTTTTTACACGATCATCGTAGTTTCTAAAGGTTATCTTGTTCACGACTTATTTCACAAGCAAACAAGAATTGGGATAGCTTTGCATGGAGTCAGGTGTTCCATCGCATGCTTCTGGATTTCCATCACCATGGAATTTTTAAATCCTTGATTAGATACCAAGGCAAGGATGAGCTAGAAACAAATGAACCTATTAAAAGAAGTTGGATGGTGTTTGCAGGGGCTGTTGAAGAAAGAGGAGAAACTCGTCCAGTGCTTCAGTGGCAAGGTTGGTGGGCTGCTCCTTTGATAGTTATAGGTTGGAAGAACCTTACAACAGGATTTTCCCAAATGGATGTTGGAGTTGGTGGTGACGGTGAGGCTCAACTAAAGCTACATACATCACCCAGATTTGTAGGCAAAGAGGATGGCTTCTTTATACAAGTGTCCATCAAACTGTATCATAGTCTTAGCATGAAAAAAACTACATGCTAATTGACAGGGACTAATTGAATTGCTGTCTTTCGAAACCTTCTGCTGGCAATCCGTAGTTAAATGCATTTTGAAACCTCCTCTCATTGGCAATGTTAGTGATGGCAGCAGCAGAGGAGAAGCTGGTTTTGTGATGAGAGGCTTTGACTTGCACTTCATTATTGCCGGTAGAAGTCGAATTTATGACACCTCTGTTTTAGAAGATATGCTATTATAGATGGGCTTCATCCATTTGGAGGTCTACTCAACCATTGTGATCGGATGGATCTATAGGCCCAAGCCACGGATAGACACGCCTGCTCCTAGACACCTAGCAGTGTGTGAGGGAATGTACCACCTTCAGGGCTAGTTATGTTCACTGCGAGACTAATAGAACCGTAGATTGAGTTGCATTCTTTGTTGCCGATCATTCTGGTGAGATGTTGTGGATGGCTGGGGCGGCTTTGCTGCCCCCTCTTGGGGATGTTTGATTTTCCGACTTATGGGAATGTACTTATACTAGATTTATATGATTTATCTATCTTAGCAAAAAAAAAAAAAAAAATCTCTTATTGTTCAAACCAATAAATCTGACTTTGAGAGTGTGGAATGTGACATAAGATCATAACAACTTCGACAAAATTGGATCATGCATAGGCTATGTGTCCAGCTAAAATAGTGGCACCGTTATGCTGTCCCCGTTGTTATTAATCAAAAATCTAGGTTATACTAAAGACAACACCCATTTGATACTCATGGCAACATCTCCTTGTCCTTATGTTAAATGTTTGTTTGCATGGTGACATCATAGCATGTGGGTCTCAAGTTTTGTGACACAACATGGTATAGGATCCACTAAGCTTGTCTAATGAAATCAAGTAGAAGAAGGTAAACTACTTGCGTACAACCCTAAACCTCCTTGGAACAAGCTCGGCTCATATCTTCTTGGAGACCATGAAGGGTAAATTTGGTGTCTTTGCTCAATATTAACACCCTGATTCCGGTGTATAGTGCAAAAACCGGGTTTACGCTCATTCCAGAAGATTATTAGGACAACGTAGTAAATTGATCTTAAAATAAATATCATTTAAAAAAATCATTTTTTTTTGTCTTATAAATAATGATGATTATATTTTTAACCTTATCATAGCTATCAATCTATTTGAGATATAAATGCCACGTAGTATGTGTCATAATTCAAAAAATTAATTAATATTCCTTGTCATATTTTATATGAGAATTAGAATAGATGTGTGATCTCAATTAAACTCTTTTTCTTTCAATCAGATTAATAGATGCATTGTGCACTTGGCTTGTCACTCTCTTGTTCAACACACTTAAGGCATGAATGATTTCTTCAAACGCATAAATAAAATTTTGAGCAAATTATAAAATCCACTTCGAGATTTATGTTTGTTATACTTACATCTAATAGTTTGTAAAACCTATGCTTATATCTAATTAAATTAACGGTGTTAGTGAAACCATTTACTATATATGAAAAGTCAAAATTATCCTTAAGTAGGAAGGTTAAAGTTAACAGTTTGACCAATATTCTGTTAAGTTGTGGGTTAAAGTATTGGATAAAAAATAAACCTCATGAGGATAAGCATATATTTTTCATATTATTAAATATAAATATAATTTATCCTTAAGTTCAAGAAGATTTTTATGATTTATTCTTAAATTTTAAAATGTTGGAATGAGAGCTAATTATGAGCCAAGCCTTAAGTCCAAACATTATATATTTTTAATTAGATTTTAAGTTAAATTTATATAAAATTTGATAATTTTTGTGTCCGAGCTAAAGTCGAAGTTGCCCCCTGAGCTCACGTGAGAAGGATAAAAGTGGGGTTGATCACGTGAGTGCTGCAGGAAGAAGGTAGAGTGGGGCCATAGATTTTGTACAATAGCATTGAGAGATAACAATGGGCCCCACTTCTGAATGCGGTCCCAAATGAACGCGCATTTGTTGGGTGCCAAAAATGTGGGCCGCTTGTCGTCTTTTCTTCCACTGAGACGTTCTCCTTGCCTCTTATTTCAAAGTTTTGGAAAGGAGAGCGACCTTAGGTGTCCAAAGAATAAAGAACAACTTACTTACAGGGGCCAGAGTTCCCAACAAGTCATAGTTAAACAAAGGCAGCTCCTTTGCTGAAACTAACCCATCACCAAACAATGAGTCATGGCTGTCTCTACCAAACAGGGGGAAAGCACTGTATCACCTTTCATTTCTTCTGAGATCAATATGTTCATCACTCACTCAACAAACTACCAAGCACAAAAATATATATTTCAGTCTGGATAATATATATGTACTGGTTAACATTGATACTTCAAACTTTGAAGCAGAATATGAGCACTAGTGGGAGAGGTAAAGGAAGACATACAAGTTTTTTAATGGTTAATGGTTGCTTAATAAATAAAAGTCATGCTTCAAAGTGAGAAAGTTTATAGCCTGAATAGAATATATTTAGCAAGCTCTTTGGTTGCATTGTACAAATTAAAAGTATGCTAAAACTCATTGCTTGAAAACAAAAAAAAAAGAAGAAAAAGAAAAATGAGGACTTGGCATGCTTGATGCGCGTGGTGGACCTGAAATGGAGACATCATTCCAACCGATACATTTAGGCTTTATATTTCATTTAAGACTATTATTATTAAATAATAAATGTCTAGAATGGGAGTCACAGATGAGCTACTAATAGTGTATGCCTTGTAAAATTAGAAACATGAAGGATCACCATGCTTGGTGAGATTATGTCAAGAATGCGACTTTTAAGTTGTGATATACATAGTCCGTCACTTATGTTAATTAGCTTGTAATAGGCTAATAAAGTGAACAAATGCATTACAATTGTGAAAATAAATCATATTCACCATTTTCACAATAAGCTATCATTATTCTATTTTTCCATCTTTCCAAACTGCTATGAAATGAGAGACTAAATAGCTCATGGTAATGAAACTAGCAAATTTCTCAAAGAGATGGAAATATATATCATGAGCACAAAACCTAAGACTATACATGAAAATCGTGACGGTATATGTGGTCACAAACAGGTTATTATGGGTATATGATATTAAATATAGGGCCAAGTTTTGCTTTATACAAGGGAATATTATGACAATTATGCAGGTTAGAACAAGTATGCATTGACTAACAAATGTCAAAAGAAGTGGGATAGAAAATCTCCAAGTCTCTTATCTCAGTTAAAGCTTCAATAACCTTCTTCTCCCCACATCATTCATGTAGATCATTCATCCGCCGTTCATTTTTTTTTTCTTTGGTAAAAATGGTTACTCATTCATATAAGCCTAACATGAGTACAACCAGACCAATCACGAAAAAGTAATGACAACAAAGAAGAAGGAGCATCTGATGCAGACGTTCACAAAAAAATCCCCGGAGTGCCGGGCAACAAAAGAGGCGATCCAATTTGCGGCCCCGTTTGCCTCATAAACACATGATCTGCCTGAAAGCTGCCCATCAACTGAGCCATTCTGCGAGTTTCCCGGATAAAGGGATGATCATCACCATACCTGTCCGCCCTTCGGATCCAATTGATCACCACCGCTGAGTCCCCCTCGAGGTACACTCGCTCGACACCAAGCACCTGCCTGACATAGGATAAACCCTCCCAGGCAGCCCACAACTCTGCCCCAACTACTGTAAGCCCTGGTGTACGCCGCCCTCCTGTAGTAAGCATCCTGCCACAGTGGCCCCTGATCACAAATCCAACCCCTCCAGTCATACCATCCACTGACCTACTGCCGTCGAAGTTTAATTTGAGATGGCCAAGGGGTGGAGGGTACCCAAGAGACAAGGGCAAAATGGGGCGCTGAAACAGCGTGAAGAGTACCCTAGGTGTCCCTAGCCATCCCATAAGAAAACACAGCGGCGGCCGCAATAACCTCCCTTGCATGTCGCGTCGCTCTATTCACCACCATCCTCGGAGGCGACCGCCTCCCTTTTAATATGCCGGCATTCCTGTCTAGCCAAATATGGCAGGACAAGGATGCCCTAAGAATCCCATCCACAACAGATCTAGGGCTCCGCATGGAGTCTCTCAGCACCTGCATCAGGTCCTGCGCTGAAACCACCGAGTCAGATAGTGGGATCGATGACCTCCGCTATATCTCTCGGGCTGTAGGGCACTGCAGAATAATACGCTTGGTGGTCTCCTCGATATCACCACATGCCTCATAACACTGTGGAACCCACATGCCATGCCGAACTAGCAAATTTCTGGTCAGAAGGCAGCCCCAAGCTACCTTCCAGATGAAGAGTGCCACTCGAGGATGAATCCGTAGCCTCCATATACAACCACCTGCAATCTGTCGAACTGGCTCCCTGCTGAACAGGGCGTGAAGATCTCTGGCCCGCACCCTTGACCATCCCGTCGGCATCCAAACTAACCTGTCAGACTCCCTCCCAGTAGGGACTGGCAGGGTCAAAACCAACTCTGCCAGCTGCTCCCCAAAAGCCTTTCAAATCAACTTCATCCTCCAACGCCCCTCCTCTGAATCCAGTAAATCACTGACCTTTCACCCTGCTAATCTCGTTGAGTCCACCATGGTCGGCATGCGACAAATTGGCCACTCGATTATCCAACTGTCCTCTATCCAGCGCTGATCGGCTGACACACAACCTCCCAAGCCACCAGATGAATGCCGCCTCTGCCACTACTTCTCCAGATAAAATTCCTGAAAAGCTGCTCAAGGGACCTCAGGACTGCCACCGGGATAATGGTGTTGGACAATAGATAGATAGGGACTGAAGTAAGAACTGAGCGAAGACTATTCGTTGTTCACTATTCTTTCTTGTCCAAAATCATAGCAAGTGATCAAGTAAAACATAATCTAGGTGCATGACTGGTGAAAGGTTTTATAAGGCCATAGTTTTCTCTATTCAAGTTCGGTAGTAGTGCTTCTGTTACTCTAACATTTATGCTGTGAAAGTTGCATCAAATTATTGACCTCTCGCTTGAAAATTGTGTTTGTTTCCTTATGAGCCATTGCAACATAAATCTTCACCACTTTCTCAGGCAGTTTGAAAGCTGATAGGATCATCTATATTCCACTTCTAAGAAATATTTTGAAGAAGGTTATGTTGAGACCGACTGCAGTTACACAACAAAATAACCTAAATCTAGTCAATCACATTTTTGTTCACATGAATTATGGATTACTCGAAAAAAAAAAAAAAACTGTTGAGATGCATCAAATTGAGATCTCTATTCAAATAGTAAACCTAAATATATTGTTATAACATCTATATTTTAATTTCCATTCCATCCTCTCCTAAAAGGTAGGTGTCACACGTAAATTGGCCAATGATCTACTGCTCATAGCTCTCCTTGAAAAATGAGGTGGTTCTTGGTTCAAAACTTGGAAGGTGCCTTCCTCTCCCTCAAGAAAATTTACAATGTTGCATACTAGTCCATCGCCACAGTCAATAGGGGCAGGCACCACACATGCCTCAAGTCTATAAAAATTTTAACATTCCATGCTAGCTTCCATCTAGCCATGCTTAATACCATAGCTGGTATTGCTTTTAATATTCACTTAAGTTCGAGACATTTGTCATGCATTGGAAGGGGTTGTACTACTGACTCAAAAGGTCTCAATAGTAGGACTTGTGCACAATCATGAAGCCACTTGTTCAACATTTTTGGACTCATTTAAGTGCCATAAATCATGTCCCTTTACATATTTATTATTTTGCTCCTGTATGTTACCCTACAAATCTCTATGCTTGTCTGCAATGTAGCACCAAGATAAGGGCCCGGCTGGAACAAAGTAATGCCTTTGTCTTTCTAATCTATTGCTATGCCTCTTGTAATGTCATTCTCTATTTATCGCTATCACTGACTCCATAATACAGGACTTGTTTGGTTCACGAATTTTTTTTTCTTACTAAAATATTTTTCTAGAAGGCTGATTGAAAATATAGTTTTTGATTGATCATAAAAAAAATGTCATATTACAGAATATTTTATATTTCAGTAAGTATCTACTGTTCAAAAAAAATTGTATAAAATATATATTATACTTTTAATAAAGAAAAGATCTTACCATATTCTATCTTGAAGCTTAATAATATTTTTGAAAAAAAAAATCACAATTTTCAGCTAGCGAGAATTGAGTTTTTTCTAATCCTATTGGCCCTACTTTCTCTCTTCTTCTTTCTATCTGCGAACTAAATGGGTCTAATGGAGCCTATAAGATGACGTCTGGCTTGATAAGGTAACCCCTTGCAAACATAAAATCCAAGGTAAAATAGGCCCACCGCTACCCCACCTTTTGAAAGTTGAAAAGATCAACAAGGGTAGCATATCTATTACCTTGATGCTAAACCTAGAGGATGTGACGTTAGATTGATACGCATAATCAGATTGACCTTAGCCCAATGTAAATTAATTAAAAAAACAAGACTTGGATTTACTGTGGTTAATGTTCCACTATCAATGTCTCAACATCCCAAGTTGGGGCATGCTCATTGACTTTATCTCCACACAAAGATTACGAAAACGCAAAACCGCAAGAAGCTGAGGGGTTTCGGGAAGGATTTTTCTTTTTTCTTTTTTGTTCTCTCCCCTTTTGAAACCGCAAAACTGCAAGTTTATGAGAGGGCATGCATACTGACTTTATCTCCACACAAATAGGAGAAGGGTTTCGAGATCGCTGTGGAGAATTATTTTTTTATTTTTTTTGTTGATTTGGAGGCGGTTTCCTCCCCTTTGATGGAATCCCAGGTAAAAAGATGGTCTTTTTTTGCTTATTTTATTTCACGTTTTCGGTGCAAGATTGGCTTTTCCCATCTTTTTTCATGTTTCCATTTGTTTGATTCTGGTTGCTTGATTTCTTTTTTAAACCCAGTGCACCCAGGTCTAGATTTTTTTTTTGCCGTTGGACTTTTTTTTTTGGTAATATAGCTTTAACTAGAATCTTTTAATTATTCAATGACTGTAATTGATCTGCCTTTTTGTTTGTATTATGTTTTACTTGTGAGAATTTGGGGTGGTGTTTGTACCTTAAAGGGCAAGAAGTATAGACTTTGAGATAAGTTTTTTCTCTGTGTAGATTGTTTTGGAGTGAAATGATGAGGGTAGAAAGATGTTTTGCTGGAGGAGAAGAGGAGGAGGAGGAGGAGAAGGATGAGTTCTTTGATTCAAGAGAAGATGTTTCGACGTTGTATGATTCATGCCGAGATTCTTGTTCCGATGAGAATTTCATCAGTATCAGTGACTCTGTGTACCAGTTTTTGATTGGGGATTTGAGCTGTGTGCAAGAGCGTCGGGCAAAGTTCTTGAGATGGATGGGTTTGGAGCTGCTTTGCCGTGCTTATGAAGATTGTCTCGGTCTGGATGGCGAAATTGCAGCGGATGGCGAAATTACACCAGACATTGGTAGATTACAGAATTTTGATTACAGAATTGCTGGTTCAGATGACAACACAATGCTTGGAGTGGATGCCTCGGGGAGGTATAATAATGTAAGCAGCATTTCTGAAGTTGGTTCAGACATGATAAAAGCAATTAATGAGATTGAGAGAAGGCCTGGTCCATCATCTTTTCCCCAGCAAGTTATGCAGAGAGATGAAAACAGATCAAACAATTCTGAGAAGGCAGCAAGGAGGAGGAGGATTGGATGGTTGTGGAGATTGGGAGCCTTGGCCTGCATTGCAGATAGACATTGGGAGGAGTATAGTTTAAATCTTTTTGTTTCTGACCAAAGTGGAAGTGCTGGTACTCAAAGGGTCAGGGTCCGACCATATAAGAAGCAATCCAAGGAATTCTCTGCAGTTTATATGTGGCAAGATATTAAAGCCCATGATGGTGCAATCTTGACCATGAAGTTTAGCCCAGATGGACAGTATTTAGCCAGTGGAGGTGAAGATGCAGTGGTGCGTGTGTGGTGCATGATGGAGAGTGAACGAACAGCTGAAAATGACATCCCCAAAGATGATCGCTCCTGCGTATACTTTTCAGTTAACCGTAATTCTGAGCTAACTCCCTTACATGCCAATGATGAGGAGAAAAAGGAAAAGCTAAGGAGTATAAGAACATCAGATTCAGCTTGTGTAGTGTTACCTCCAGATGTCTTTCGAATATCAGAGAAGCCACTACATATATTCCATGGGCATGAAGGAGATGTGTTGGATATTTCATGGTCAAAGAGTAAGGTAAGTTTTTGTATGTATAAAGGATTATGCTTGTGTAAATGTTTAATTGTTTATAGCGATAAACCTGCCAACGGTCTTCTGAATGCGAAAATATGCTTATGCAGTATCTACTTTCTTCATCTGTGGACAAAACTGTCCGTCTGTGGCTAGTGGGATGTGACAGCTGTCTCAAAGTTTTTTCTCATAATGATTATGGTACATACTTATCTTCTATGGTTTTTTAGTCTCTCTTTGTTGCATGTTCGCTGGATTCCCTCCTAGTACTGCTGTTCTTATAACTTACAATGTTTCCCTGATGCATCATGCAGTAACTTGCGTTCAATTCAATCCTGTCAATGAGAAATATTTCATCAGTGGGTCTGTAGATGGGAAAGTACGTATCTGGGAGATTCCAGGATGTCGGGTTGTGGATTGGACAGATATTAGAGATATAGTCACTGCAGTATGTTACCATCCGGATGGAAAGGTCGGTCAATTTGAATTTTGTGATCTTATTTAAATGATATAATACATAGTGATGGTTTTGCTTGGTTCTTGTAGGATGGAATAGTTGGCTCCATGTCAGGCGATTGCCGCTTTTTTGACGTAACAGGTATACGTAATTTCTTTCAATGTTCTTCATTTGAATGAAATATCAATGTGTCTATGCTCATCTATTATAAACTGGATAACAAAAATCATAAATCCAATTTCATTATATTGACAAATTGTTTAGTATAATTGTTATACGTAATAGTTGCTTGATCAAATAACTTTTCTGCCATCATAATGTGCATACATTATAAGAAGATTCCTGCTAACCACCGAAATTTCCAATATCTGTATGTGATTAAGTTGTCGTCATCTACTGTTTTCTCCAATTATTTTTCTTCTTCATAGAATTAAGTCCCTAAGACTATTAATGAAGAGAGCTTGTGTGTCCTAAATTTCCATATAGTGTATCAAGATCTTATTGTCCTAGCATTTGAAGCTTTTGGTATTTCGTACTGGTAAGCAACTTATTTCGATGACCTTTTGCAATCTTTATAAACTGCATGGTCCTAGTAAGAGAAGAAATGGATTTTAGAAATGTTTAATGAAGAAATTATTATTGGATTTTTTTGGTTCCCGATTTTATAAGATGATTGTTGGATATGGTTGTTGGCGTTCTACTATATCTCCATTCTAAAGTCAGAGAGTCATTCCTTCGATCTTTTCAGAATAGTACCGATCATTCTATATGTAACAATTACATATGATATACAAAACAATTTGGTGGCATCGAGGTATTCTGTGGTGAGTTGTGGTTACCTTGTTTGTTTGCTCCCACTTTTTGGTAGATTCCTTCTGTCTTTTGTTTCTGCAAACTAAATTATTGTAACTAATTTGGTATCAAACCTTTCAACTCAAAGTTTAGTAGTTAATAGGTCATCATTGTCAACATATGGGCTATAACTCTTGTTTAGTTGTTGTACAAGTATATGAAGTTCGACAAATCAAATTGGATAAAAGTTGTGAGAAAAGGTATGTAAAAGCTTGAAATGACATTAGAGGTGGCTCTAAAAATAGGAATATTGGTGCATAAAATTCCATAATTCCATCCCTAAGTAGTTGGACAACACTAGATAGTTATGGTTATGTGTGAATGTAATAGGTATGGTACTTGATGGCTATGGGCTGGGCTCATGGTGCTTTTGGGAAAAAGTAGGGGAATAAAAGATAAAGATGTTTAAAATCCCTGCATTCCTTGCATCACAGTATGTATCTATTTTGTGTGTGCATGTGTCCATGTTTGTGTTTGTGTATGTGTGTATGAGAGAGAGAGATTACAGAATTCTCAATGCACACATGTTGTGAACGTGGACAAATTGTGCAAGGTCTTTTAGCATCCCCCACCCCAAACTTCTCCCAGAATAGTTCCAGTTTATGCCTATATATCGGTTCACTGATCTTAGCAAATGAAAGTTGGGAGTTTTGACTCTGGACTTACATATCATATTAAGGTCATGATCACTTATCAAGCAAGCTTCTAGGAAATCCTTTCTGACCATAACTCTTTTAGACCTGTCCCACCCTTTGTAGACCTATCTCATGTGAATTGCTTTTAAACATATGTTGCTTGTTCTTTGAAGTGATAATTTGAACAGTTTTTTATCACTTTGATTGTTTTTAAATTACTCCTTACACTAGCCTTGCTCTCATTCGTAACATTGTTTAATCCAAGGCATGTTGTGCCGGAACCGGGTCCGGACTGGTTGCTCGGCAGCACGACTCAGTACACCTCCGTACCGCTCCATGTTGGGCCCGTACTGACACAGTAGAGGAGGCGGAAGAGAGGAAAAGAGAGAAGGAGAAGAGGGGAGGGAGAGAGAAGGAGGGTGGCAGAGGGCTAGTGGGGGCCGGCGAGCCATGCGGAGGAGGCAGAGGAGGGGCTCTGCCTCCGGATCTCCTATTTCGTTCGAAACAGGGATCTTGGAGGGGCCCTTTTTAATTTCGCGATTTTTAAGTGAAGTCGGCAAGCGATTTATCGACTTCACTTAAACATTCATATGAACGAAATAGGGGATCCGGAGGTAGAGCCCCTCCTCTGCATGGCTCGCCGGCCTTCGTGGCCCTCCACCTTCCTCTCTTTCTCTTTCTCTCCCTCTCCCTCCCCCTCCCTCCCCCGTTCGCTCTCTCTCTTTTACTCTCTTTCCTTCTCCTTCTCCCTCTCCTTCGACAGCTTTTCGTTTCAGTTGCCGGAATCGTTCCGGTCTGCTGCTGGTATAGCTCGGTAAGCCCCGAACCGCCCGGTTTGGGACGGTTCCGCTAATCATGGTTTAATCTATTTTGTCGCACATCTTGTTTTCCACTTGATTTTGTTCTTTAAAGACAAAAAAATAGTTACATGAAACAGGGTAGGTGTGGGAAGCAGATCTTTCAACAAATTTAGAACAAGAGGCACCAAGGAAATGGGTGCAGGAGTGGGCATCTAGGTAGATATTTCAGATTAGTAATACACAAAAGTCTTCTAGAAATTATTCCTTTATAATAATTAGCAATTGTTTTCTGTTTGAGATATCTTAGTGCATACGAGGGTCACGAGTTCGCAAGTGATTCAACTTTTGCCTGCATTGCGTTCCATTACATGAGGGTTGGAAGGGAGCTCTTTCGACATCATGTGAACCATTTGCAGATCCCCAGTTACACTCACTTGGTAAATGCAAATTTGCATTTCTTGAGGGGAATCCTGAAGGAGCATCTTCCCTACTAAAAGATATAAGATACATGGTTCCTATTTAATGGTGCAAATTTGTGTACTCTTGATAAGATGAATGTGGACATGCTATATGAAGGATTTGTTATGATACAAGTTGACTTGAGAATACCACGAATCAGTCATTCACCGAATAAGACAAAAATGATTTCTTATGCTACTGAGTTTTATTAATAATTAATCATAGCTGCAAATGTCAAGCAACTTATGTTATGTTGAATTTCTTGTGTATATAAATGTGCATTACTTATATTATTAAATCCATTTATAGACCATCACATGTGATCCAAGTATAACCTAGTACATATACGAATGATGTACAGATGCTGCATGTATATGTTTTTGGGTGTGTGTGTGTTCCTTCATTTCTCTGAATTCCATTTTTGTTTATCATCTCATGCAACTAAGTAGTTTCTCCCCTTTTCTGCCCCTTTTTTTTTGTGGGGGGTGTTGTGCAGTTGACCAGCTAAAAATCATATAAGTTAATGGATAGAAAGTCATGCACAGTGGAAAAAATTACTGGCTTAGTAATTACAAGGTATCTCAAGTAGTCTGAAATATTAAATTATTAGGGATTTTGCATGCACACACACACACACACAAATGCGTGAGTGCACAGGAACTGTTCTGTTATCTTGTGCATGGTAAAATGCTTTTGGATTTTATTTGGCATGCTTCAGATAATCAGCTACAACTACAAGGTCGCATCTCCCTGCAGGGTAAAAAGAAGTCACCTTACAAGAGGATTACTGGTTTTCAGGTAGTTATAATCAATACGCCATCTTTGATAGGATATACTAGTTTTTCCATTCATGCTTGTCCTTTTTTGATAATTCTTCTCCATGCATCATGATTATTTGGTAAAATCTTCCTCCAGTTTTCCCCATCTGATAGTCAGAAACTAATGGTCACTTCTGCTGATTCACAAGTTCGAATTCTTCATGGTGTTGACATTGTTTGCCAGTTCAAGGGTATAAAACCTTTGATCTAGTAATTCAATTTCCTCAAATACGGGCCAAGTGCTTGTCAATCTCCAGTTTTTACATTTCATGTTTACTCCCTATTCTAGGTCTTTGGAATGCTGGAAATCAGATATCTGCATCATTCACTTCTGATGGGAGGCACATTATTTCTGCCAGCGAGGATTCTTATGTCTACATCTGGAGTTACAGTAGCAAGGATGCACCTAGATCAAACCAAGTGAAGAGCACCCGGTCTCATGAGCGTTTCTTCTCCAACAATGCATCAATTGCACTACCTTGGCAAGGCATGGAATCAATAAGTCGAGTTTTGGACCTTTCTGGGTTTCTTCCACTGCAACAAGTTCCCAACAACCAAAGTCAGCCAGGATCGATAGGTGACAACTCCCTATATACTGGTAGTTTTACTCTTCGTCATGAGTTCTTCTCAGAGTCCTTGCCCAAGGGTTCGGCAACTTGGCCAGAAGAGAAGCTTCCCTCGAGCTCGATGACCTCTCCTGCATTGCTGAAATCCCAATACAAGTTCCTGAAGACTTCTTGCCAAAACAATTCTCATGCCTGGGGTCAGGTGATTGTAACTGCTGGATGGGATGGGCAGATCAGATCATTACAGAACTATGGATTACCGGTCCATGTGTGACAATTTTCTTGTGATAATTACCAGGTGTTTGGAATCCTAAGAGTTGATGCTGGTTCAGCTTCTAATCACATGGCATACAGAACTTCATGTGCTTGGTGCTCCTCCCAAGTTGGTTGTGTATCAGAACCATATCCATTTGGGTGGTCCCAAAGATCTGAAACAGAGCAAGAGTGGTCCTGGAGGATTTTGACAGGAGCAATCTATGATGGCAGGCCCAAGGGGTGAATTAATTTTTAGATTCACGCGTCGGAGGCAGAACTGGGGAGTAGCATTTTTTTCTACTATGGGGCCCTCAACATGATCTTTGGAGAAAACACGGTCATCATTTTGTGACAAACAGCAATTACGTGGTGAATCAGCTGCTTTGGTGCCACAAGCGGCTGGATTACATCTTTGGATATACAATTTCGATTAGATAATACAGATTCTTTTATTTAATTTCTGCAGATATTTATGAATATCTATCCAAAGAGGAGGTTCCATCTGCTGGGATGGTTTCATATTTATTTTGGGGGATAGGGAGAGGTGGGAGTAGCAGGTGGTGATTATTAGTTCAAGAGAGAGGGGTTTCACCCATATGCCTGCTCTTAATGATTCATGTGCCACTGCTTGACCGAAGGGGCTTGTCTTTTGATGCTTCAGGCTCTTTGTTGGTTTTGTTCCAGGTCTTGCTGCTTCATTCAGATTCTGTTCTTCATATGGTTTAGTCTTAATATAAATCTAGAATGGCTGATGGTGATCTCTTCCTGGATTTGATTCCTTAGGCTTGCAAATTATGGGGTGATGGAGGCCTAGTATAACCCTTATGAGGGCTTAAGAATTATAGAATGGCTAAGTATTGATTTGTCCTGGATTTGATTCTCCGAGCTTGATGTTTGTTAGATGATCGGGTTTCTCCTAGAGTCTTTTTGGTGCTGTTGGCCTTATCTCGTCTGCTGTCTTACTTTGCCAGGTTAATTGTTTTTTCCCAACTCCTGTAAGCGTTACTGTTGAATACTTCTTGTGTCATACATTTCACTTCTATGGGTTTCAGCAGGTTGGGCTACTTCCATCTCACAGTTCGACCAAGCTCGGGTGACAATCATTTACAAGAGCTCTTTGGAAGCCAGGCATGGGTTAAACAAACTTGTCTTCATCAGGTCTATTGCATTGACATCCATAATGTTTTATCCTGGATGTAATTTGATCCAACTCTGAAGTCTGCATCATGTTGAGAACTGCACCTTTTCCAGTCTAAACTATGGAATGTTTGTTGATTTAAGAGTAAATTAAAGAGCTTTCTCATGAATCACCATCAGTTGTCTTCCACATTGTATTATGTCTTGGACCAAAAAAATCATCTGTTCAATAAAAAAATTTTAAAATTTGAAGATAATCCTATGGAAAATTTTATCTACAAAAGCGGTATACTTATTCTAGGTTAATAATGCTTGTTTGTGAATATTTGTATCTGCTTTGTTGCACTGAAAACAACCTTGATGTGAATTCAGTTGGCCCCTGTAAAAGAAGCCCAAATCTCACATTTCTTTCAGAGTTCGCATCAAGTCCATATCTTTGGAATTTTAATGTTCCATCGGTCCATGGTCGCCTCATTTTTTTTACTTGTTGCATGCTGATCACAATTACATGGAAATCGAGTATTCTACCATAGCCTCTGCTGACATCCTCTTCCAATTTTAGGTATAATTAGCCAAATATTGGCTTCATAGTTTGAGCATTGAGAATGAGTATCTGTTTCTTGTCATCAGAAGATCAACTACCTACTTTTGAAAATATTCTGATATTGGCATATAGTGGAAACCTCTAAGATCTTTTTGCAGTAGAGGTGAGAGAGAGAATGATCCCATAATCAAATATAATAAACTCCTATATGATCAAATGAGCGGGCAAGGCCTAACAATCGCTGGACCATTTGATTCGGACATGATATGCGATTGACGAGTAAATAATCTAGTGAGTACCTGAGCCCTATATCTGACCAAGTTACAACTTACAAGCTAAGAAGAATCATGGATGCATTGAGTAGCATAGAAGGTCAATGCTAGTCCATGTTTAATGTTTTGGACTGCATTAGAAGCTAATACAGAAGGAAGGAAGCAATCAGTGAGAGATGTTTCTTGAAACCTCGATGTTTAAAGGAAGGTAGCAGGGGCTAGAGAATTTTATCACATTTGAGCTACTAAGAGAGTAAGATGATGACTCCAACTGCTGCATCATTTTTAAAATATCATCTTCATTTTGCATTAAAAAGGTAAACTACATGAGAAAGAAATTAAATTTAGTTGTTAAAGAGTAAAAAGGGGCTTTAGGAAGAGATGGTTGTAGTTTGACTTGATTCTTCTAATCGTGGAATAATGTCCTTAAACCATGGAGAAACAAGTAGCAACATTACAAAATCTGTGCTGAAGTTATAAAGCATCAAAAAATTTATATCTCCTGTTCCATTGTAGTAAGTTATATACTAGTGGCAAAAAAAAAAACTAGTTTGTTAAATATAGAGACCGATAGAGGGTTTAGGCCATGGAGTAATGCTGACCAGACTTGAAAATGAGTGTCTATACATATGAGCTCTCAGTATGACAAATTTATCATTTTTGAGCCTTAGAAGTATAGCCTTGACCAAAAAACAAGGACCAAGGTACTGTTCTTGTAGTTTCACATTGTAGAAATACTTAATATTGGCTTTAAGCAGCAAAATACATAGTGGTTTTTGGCATGAGAACTATGAAAGTTTGCAATATGCTAAATATGATTCGCTTCTTTCATAGCCTATGACAGGTATCCTAAACCTGAGGGAATCATCATATTACCTAAGAGTGTTATTTTTCATTGTATGAGTCCTCAAGACTAAATCACCTTAGTCTTTAATGATGGACCCATTGATATATTATCCCCATTGCCTGAATATTTATTGTTTGACAAATTAATCCACAAGAGAAGAATGTCAAAGGACATGTCTCTTAGGGCTTAATTATCTCATTATTATATCACTCTGTATCTCTTAAAGCATATATGTTGTCTTAACTCCTTGCTCCTTGTATGGGAATCCTAACTGTTCATTTTTTGTGATAGTCATTGAAATTTTGTGCCATTGATCGAAGGCAAATCTTCTTAATCTTCCTTAACCATGAGCGATGATAGCTTAGCCCATAATTTATCAATTCTTCGTAGTTTGTTTCAAACTTTGGATTGGTTTTGAATTTCAAATTGTAAGTACAATCTATTAATGATTTTTGAATTATTTGATTTTATTGGTCAAATTATTCTTCAGTATTTTTCATGTTTTGAGCATTTACTTTCTTTTCTTCTTTGTTTTTTAAGATCTTCCACCGATTGACACCTATAATAAGTAACGGAACAATACTGTGCCTATAATGGGCAGGAGAGACATCTATTCACAATAATCAACCCGCATTCTATCTTCTTATCCTCTCTAGCCTAACTAATATATAAGCCACACTAGTCTAGTTCAAGAAGTCCCAAGAGAGAGATCTGAGTAAAACACATCAGGTAGCTCCATGTATGGGAGGTGTAAAACTTTTCTAAAGAAGGCATACAACAAATTTTTCTCTCTTGTTTCATTTGGTTTTCAGATCTTAAGTATATCCTCTAGCCTTGAAATTGTAATTATTTTACAAAATAGTGGTGTATGAAGAATGTGTAGCATTTTGCGCTTACGACTCTTATAGTCTGGAGCGTAATTACCATTGAAAACATAGTTGATATCCTTTGTAGTGCCTGCTTTGCATTGCAGAGGACCATGTATGGTTGGATGGGCATGGTAATATGATGAATAGCCGTCCATTTCTGAGATGGGCAGCATGACGGCCATCCAACCATGCACATTCCTCTTGCGGTGCAAAACATGGACCACAAAGTATCTAAACTCCTAAACTTGACTTTGCAAATATGATATTAAATGTTTGTAATTTTTCTAATTCTTTTCAACAATGTTTTATATGTTTTTGCCATTTGCCCCCTCATGGAATTTGGATTCAAATGTTTAAACCTTAAAGCTAGCCTTAATTCATAGATCTCATTTCTTTTTGTCCCCCATGGAATATCAGAAAAGAAATATATATCCTAGAAAGAATAGTGAAAACAAAGAAAAAGTGGTGCGCTATCAATAAAATTCCCTCCCACCAGGAGGCATTGTCGGGCTCTTGAGCTGAATACCACTCGTGCGTGGGGCTTACCCTTTGTTCTTTCCAATTTAACTTTACTCAGCAATTGATGGATTCACTGCACTATTTTTTTTTTTGAAAACTTGTTTGGGACTAAACTAATCATCTTAGGTGCTATATTATGATAGCATAATTTCCCTTTTTTACCTTCTTCAATTCTCTATTTGAACATTACTCCGAGCATTTAATGGATTCAGTGCACTACTCTTTGAAAACATGTTTGCAACTAAACTAGTCATCAAGTGGTGCTCTATTATGATGGACCAAGCAAAAGAGACCAGGCTTTAGTTAAGCCTTTATGTCCTTGTCTTAGCATAGTCATTGGAGTTGAATTATGAAGCTCTAAGCCATTAGGGAGTTACCTGGCCATTCTTCTGTGTGATCATGAGTGCATTGAAATAAGCTCCTGGTACATCTTGCATAAAAGGGGTAATTTTGTTCTTAGTGCAATGATTACATGCCTCAGTAATTGGACCAACATTCTTTTCCCGTTGCCTCTTCTATTCTAGTATCTTTTTGATACAATTTCTTGATTTTTGCATAATAATCTTAATTAGTAACCTATAACTTCAACCAGTTGCTAAGATATATATATATATATATATATAGTTACTTTATAAGTTTACATTTATCAGTTAAATATTATTTAAATTAGAGGAAAAATTATTTATTTGTTTCTTTGTATTTTCTCTATAAATTCAACATATATATTAAACTTTGTCCCTTCCCAAGTACTTATTTCCAAAGCTACAATTTCATATTTGAAAATAAAAACTGCTTACAAGATACCAAAATTAGGAACGACATTAGACCAGATATCACAGGAATTTTAAATATTGAAGCTAATGTACAAACCAAAATATATAATGCATTCCTTCCTCTCTCAGAAGAAAATATATTCCAGATTTATTAACTAACCTATACTTCTCCATGCATGACAAGATAATTAATCATACAAGAGAGCAATGACATTGCTATGTATTCCAAAATACTTGTAAAGTGAGCCTTGAAGTCCACCTCTCTAGCCAAGTTGCGGTTGGCGTGGTTCTTGATGCCTGTAATCTAGGTGATGAAAACCAACACCTCTACATAGGAAATGATAGCATCAAATTAAGGAGCTAACACCAAGAGCATTTATTGAACAAATTTATTAACTATAAGTAATTTATCAAATCATGGATTACATAAAATAGTTGATCAACCATGACCGCTAAGAAACTACTAGGATATCAATAAGCCGAATATGATTCATTGTTCTCTTGATATCTTAACATTCATGATCTCATTCAAGCCATCTCCAAAAAATATTATCTTTTATCTTTTATGTATAATACAAAAAAATATACTAATTATGTGTCATTTAGCTATACAATGCAAGATCATGCTATAATTAATATGCAATCTTGATGATTGCATCCAAACGTTGTAAAAACGGGCATAAGAGATGGAAAACTCATTTGTGGGACTTTCGACATGCATGGTTGGATTAGAAATTGAAATAAAAAGATGTGACAAACAAACACGAGAATAGTTGTAATAGAAAGGCAATATTAATAAAAGGATATGATTGGTTGCTCTTTGATTTAAACTAATGGACACATATTTATAAGTGGCTATTAGTAGAGAGACGTGATCGTAAAGAGACGCACCTCTTCATAAATAGCTATCGATAGAGAAATATGATGGTGAAGAAATGTGCGTCTTTATGCATGACTATTGATAGCTTAAAATACACCACATTAGATCCCAAGTTACTGCCTTTCTTTCATAACCACAATAAATACTCATACTATAATTCTCTTCTCTAATTACTTCTTTTCGAGAAAGTTCATATTTCCAACCATTCTTGTGTGATCACCACTCTAACGACAATCATACAAGAATTTATTCTGCATCTCAAAGTTATCAACATAACATACATACATATCCTCTTTAGTGAATTAAATTAGCTAAAGTAGCTAGGTCTGAGTGGGTCTCCAGCTGCATTACTCTAATCTTTTTCTATTTTCTAATGTTGCCTCCCTTATCTTATCCTCCAACACGTTTTGCTTGATACAGGAGCAGATACTACTTACTTCTCTGCTGCCATGATTTGAAGCAAGACCAAGTCTTAATTTTTTTATGTCTCTCCACATCAAATCAAGAAATCTTCCCCTTACATCAATAAATAAAAATAAATTAGACAAAGTAGACGGTGTAGACCTAGCTAGATCCCAACCTAGATCCGGTCCCCACAGCGTGCCTCTTCCTTGACCTAAAATAGTAGAACAAAAGAGAAAAAACAAAGCCACCCAACATGGAAGTACACCATCATGTATTCAATTTACAAAGAACACCTTCTACACAACCATATATCGCTTCCAACTTCCAAACACCGTATATATTTGCCCTCGACTTTACATAAGCTCATGCATCCCTTTACCATGGTGATAGTAATATTGTTATGTTTATCCTTACGAGAGAGAGAGAGAGAGAGAGAGAGAGAGAGAGAGAGAGAGAGAGGGAGGGAGGGAGGGAGACAGCGGAGTTACGTGTTAGGCCTACTACACGTACGGAGACCGACATGCTCCAAATCTCTGGCAAAAGCCTGCAGAATTTTGGTACCAAAAAGCCTTTTTGTTCCTCAGAGCATTTATCTGCTGCTGTCCCTTCGCTGTCTCCAACCAACGAGGCCTTCAGAAGCTTCTCCAGGCCTACTACTACTGCTATCGTCTTTATAGCCCTTCCGTTCCTTTTGTCTCCGATGCGTCACATCGCTGCCCATGTCGTGTCGGACGATCTGGAGATATATCTTCCGGCGGATCCTCGCCCGCCATGGCTTCCGACCAGCGCCACAGATGCGCCGCCTCCTGCCCGTTGGATGCCAACTTCGACGACGTCGCTTCGCTGCAGTCTGCGAAGTACGTCCCCGTCACCCCCGCCACCCGCGGGTGCGTCGCCGCGTAGCACGTCGTCGCCGCCGCCTGCGATGAAATATATATATATATAGCTCTATTTTACTTTTATTTTCCTATAAAACAATTTTATTAAGAAAAAGGAAAGACAATGAAGGGGTCGAGCTCTAAGTTTTAACCTGGGGAATGGTTTTGAGAAGCTTGGAGGCGAGGAAGAACACCAGATCTGCCATGCCATCAAGAATCAAGATGATATATTTTAGTTTTGATTTGATCGGGCGGTTGGCATTTTCTTTTTAAACAAGTCGCAGTGTTTACCGGTGATGAAGCCGTCGCGATCACGGGTGAGCCCAGTTCTCACGATGCCAGGATGGACTGCGTTCGCCGTCACGTTAGCTTCCATTTTCTTATGAAGGAATAAATGAAAGAAAATAAGTTAGATAAACTAAAAGTTAAAAAAAAGTTACATAAAAAAAAGAGATTAGCAGGAATTAAAACAAACCTTTAATCGTTCGGCGAGTTCTTTAGTGTGGAGAACGTTGGCGAGCTTGGAGAAAGCGTAGGCTCTCGTTGCATTGTATGGACTGGAGATTTTACGTCATTTTATTAGTTACTATACATACATACAAACATAAATACATACATACATATACATATATATATATATATGTACATATATATTATATTGGTAGAGTAATAGTTTTATTTTGGAAGTAGTGGAGGGACTAGGGTTACATCTTCTTGCGGGTGACGAGATCGAGATAGCGGAGGCCGTCACCGGAGGAGAACCAGCTGTGGATGGTGGAGGACACGTTCACGATGCGACCCTCGATTCCCGTCACCCTCGCCGTCTCCACCATCTTCTCTATCAGCAGCCTCGTCAACCAAAAATGCCCTGAAAAAATTAAATAAAGCATATAATTAAATCTTTCAAAAAAGAAAAAAAAAACAAGAAATGAATTCAAGAGAAGGTTAAGCTTCTATGAAGGAGTTATAGTTATTCACCTAAATAGTTGGTGGCAAAGGTCATCTCGATCCCATCTTCCGATATGGCAAACTCGTAGGAAAACTTTCCCGCATTATTTCTTAAAAAAAATAAAGAAACAAAATATAAAACGAGAGCTAAATAATTTTTCTCTTTTTTTTGTGTGTAATAAGATGAAAGAGAGGGAGGTGAGGGTGGGTGTTGATACATGAGGAGGTTGAGTGGGAGTTCGAGGGAGAGGAAGCGTGAGACGAAGCATCGAACGGAGGAAAGACGGCTGAGGTCGAGGGGAAGGACGGTGATCTGTGCATCGGGGAACTCCGCAACAATGCGAGCCTTGGTCTCCTCCGCCGCCTTAAGGCTCCTCGCCGGCAGCACCAGCCTCGCCCCGCGTTTCGCCAGCACCCTCGCCGTCTCCGCCCCGATCCCCGACGTCGCCCCTTCAAACCAAGTCCAAGATTTCGATACAGAAACCGAGAGGACAAGATAGTAGAGAACGGATCGAATACATATCAATACTGGAATCGAGATCTCTACCGGTGATGATGGCAGTAATATAGCGGAGGTCGGGGCAAGCTTCTGTGACATCCTCCGCCGTCGACTTGGAACCGTAGCCGCTGGGTCCGGCCGAGCCCATCAGATACCTCACCGTTCTCAGCATTCCCCTCTTAAAACACTACCACTCCTTTATCTTTTCTCTTTCTCTGAAGCTTAAAGTGTTTAATACTATCCGGCGCCACCCCAAGACAAAAGGATGTGTTATTAATATATATATATATAAGATGATAGTAGCTTGGAAATATATATTTAGAAGGTAGAAACAGAGAGCTTTGGATCAACAACAGCTGACGTTATCTTTCCACCAAGAGAAGATAAATATAAAAGAAATGGAATGGAGACGAGAGATGAAAAGGAGAGGGTCATATTAAATAATAGTGAAAGTTACCACGCTATCGCACAAGACAAACAACCAACGGGAAAACCTAAGAAGGAAAGGGGAGATAGCTAACAATAATAGCCGGCGAGCAGGTGAAAAGGATTGACTAGAAATCGGCGATCTGACATCGAGAATATCACGTAGCTAGTCCTCTCGTCCGCGTGATGATTGATCGGGAGTCCAATGACCACCGAAAGTGCTTACCTCGATGTAACCCACGGCTAAAAGTCAATGACGTGGGCCCCGGATTACATGCTTCAGGACCCAATTCCCCAAACCACTGACCGCATTGCCACGTGCCATGAGTTGATTGGTTAAAATGCTTCATGGAGATTGATTTGGTAGGATGGACGTGCCCTGTAGCGGTAGGAAAAGAGGGGTTCGAGTGGGATGAGGACGGCCGTCCGATCATGATGGTCCACCAGAGTAATTGGTACACCCAAGCGGGGTGCAACGTTGGGTCCGGTAACTCTAGTGTCGGGCCCACCAATTGGGGTTATGGTGGACAGAGAGGGCGAGCGGCGAGCATGGGATCCCCCGTGGCCGGGCCGCTGTGTCGCCGCACGCGCGCCTTGGATAGAAATGATTGGGATCACGCGGGGATAACTAGCCCACACCATCGAGAGGATAACTTTGGACACGTTTGGTTCGTAAAAAAACTTTTTCATCAAAATATGTTTTTTTAAAAAATTAATACCTAAATATATATATATATATTCTTAAAAAATAATTTTTTTATTTAATTAATTATAGAAAAATAATATATTCTTGAATAGCTTATATTTATTTAAGCATCTACTTTCTAGAAAAATTGTATAAAATAAAGAAAAAGAAATCTCATTCTATTTGAAAGCTTAAGAATATTTTTGACAAAAAAATTAATTCTCAACCAATAGAAATAGGATTTTTCTATATCCTTTGTGGGTTTTTTCTTTCTTATGAAATGTAGAAATTTTAATTCTATGGATTTGCTGATTTATTATTCTTTTTTTTTTTTTTGAAAACTCTAATCAAATATAAGGTATTTCTCCATTTTTCCAACGACGCTACTTTTCTTCCTCTTTCCACGAACCAAATGAGTTCTTTGTTTCATGCTATTCCACTCTCATCCTCTTCCTTTAGGCACTCTTATCTACTCTTCATTTTAGTCGACACCATATATTACGACCAAGGACCTCGTCCGAAAAAGCTAGCAAGAAAGTAATTTAGATTTCTTGATCTTATGTAAAGTCCAAATAATGCCTTTTAGCTTGCTTCTTTGAACAATGTTTCGGATTGTTACAAGACCAAGCTCATAGCCCATATGAGCTAAAGGATATTGTAGCATTGGTCTTTTTTGGATTAACCATAAGATGATTATGATGTTTGCTATTGGATTTTATTAAATTTGAAGCTTTTGGTCCAGCTAGGGTTTAAACAGAATAATATATGAGAGTCCGTGCGAGTATGTGTTTATTATTGACTAGCTCTTTCGGATGAACTCTTGGATTGTTTTTTCTTCATATAAAAATGAAGTCTTGGATTCTTGAATCGGGTATAAATACAAGCATACGATATACCACCCTCCCACTTACATGATAAAGGTGTTACTTTATTAAGCCTTATTGACTACTTGTTCTTAATCATCACAGCATAATTTGAGTTATGGTAACATTACCTCTCCTTGCTAGCTACAATTGGCCAACGAGATACGATTTGACGATATTTGTCAAAGTGGAGCGTGGAGAAAGTAGTGAACAATCCTGTGTTTGAGATGAGCTTTTTCTGATTGAGATTGTATGAACTTCCAGATTGGTAGAGAGTCCAGGCCATGAACTTTTCTTTGCTTTGCTGATCCCTGAACTCTTGTAGATTAGTCTGTGGTCAACGGTCACGCACAATCACAGTAATAATGGTATAGGGACTCTGGAGTCTGGAGTCTGAAGTCTCCACTTGGTAGTGAACTCTCCACATGCAGGCATTCATGAAGCTTGCTTTGGAATCTCTTCTTTTGTGGCTTGGCTTCCTTTTCTCCTTACGCTATAAAGGTAGAAAGAAGTGAAAAGTTGTCCATCCGAAATCTTGAACCTAGACAGATCTATCTTCTCCCAACTCCAGAAAACAAAGTCTGCCCATCTCCTTTATCTTGCAATCCAAAAAGAGGAGAGATTAAAAAACCATGCCATCCGCTTTCCGCAAGTTTATATGTATACTTGCATCTATTTCATTCAAAATTAAATAAATGTTGTGGTTGGACTCCTATCTAAAATTACCCTTCCGTCTGCGACATGGAAATCTCTATGTCTATGATTTTTTAATACTAGCTAGTCACTTGTATTATACGTGCAAAAGTCTAATTCTTTTTAATGCATGCCATGTTTTCTCCGAGACCTATCTGAGGCAAAAAGCTACTAGTTATTCCTTCTTTTAGTTTCTTTCTTAATTAGTATCTATATCTTTAGTCTCTACATTTCAAACTGATAATTATTTTTCAAAATTTTGAATTTAAATTTACTTTTATAGCTATTTACACCACATCGATCCTGACAACTTATGGATCATCCAGATACATGCCACATGGATAAACCTGACGGCTAGAAAGCATAATTTTAAACAAGTTGCCCCATGACATTTGACAGGCTAATGGAGTTAAACCAAATGATGGTAGAAAACGCAAGGGTACAAGCTGAGAGATGCCAAGACATTGGGTCTAAAGTCAACCGAGTCTAGTGACTTAAAAACTAGACCTTTTGTTATCAATATTGGAATGCAAACCTGAAGGATAATCTCTAAGCCAATTAAACATCTATTGTTTTGTTTATCTTTATTTTATTTTATCTTTGCATCTATCTTTAATTACCTTATTTTATTATCTTACTTTATTCTAACTTATCTCTAGCCTGTAGTTGTTAGTGGAGGCTTGTAGCCCCAACTACTACCTATCTCATCATCCTCCAAGTAAGCAATGTCTTGATGGTGAAAGTCCTTAAAGCTCAAGATATCGAGACCCATGCTGCCAATATTTTTACCCTCTTTCTGGTTTTTGACATTGGTGGCACATCTGCATACTTGCTTTAATCTTCTGCTAGCTAACTTTGAAGCTTGTGTTAGGTCCAAGTTTGCATCAGACGTACCTTGAGAAGATTAGCTAATACTTCAAATTAGATTAGATCCTTATGCTTCCCCTTGTCTTCTCCTCCCCTTCCTTTGTGTATGAGTGTTTAGTGGGGAGGGGAGGGCGCACAACACATTCTTTGACTTGAAGTCAAAAATGCAAGACATGTGATGCATATTTTCTAGATCAAGAAATATCAAATGGTAAGGTATTTCTTTTATATAATAGTGAATACGTAATATTTTATTACTTTTTTTGTGCAAGGATGACTTTGTAATGTAATTTTTTTAGATGGTACAGATGGATAGAGATAGCAAGATGATGCCACTGGAGACTGTGAATCAATCAATTCAATATATGTTGGCTTGAATTTTCAATATGCATTTGTTATAATTCATGGGATCTACTGCCAATTATTTGCCTTGAATTTTTGTGTAAGTAGAGAAAATAACAAAACTTGGTGCATCCGCCTAACTAGTTCTTTCACTGATATGTTAAATTCACATATTATGAGGCATAGCATCTAACTATGGTTGTCATACCACTCCGAATCATCCAGTTTGGGACATTGGAACTATATCGAAGATAAACCAGCATGGTTGCATCGAAGAAAGGATTCAATCGGCAAATTCAGAGGGAGAGGAAAAGAGTGGAAGAGGGAGGAGTGAGAGAGGCCAAGTGAGAGGGAGGGAGGTCTCCTAAGCCCTCATCAAGACAGGAGAACCCTCTTTCATTTCGAAATAGAAGATCCTTTTTTTATTTTTCCGACTTTAATTTGCAAAAAATTAAAATCAGTATCTTTCGGTATGGTATGGATTTATGCTATACCAAACTGCCCGCCGATCGGTATGGATCCTGATTCCGACTTGGCAAACCTTAATCTCAATAAAGAAATGCTCTATAGGTTTTTTCATGTAATGTGTAATTGATTTCTATTCTAGTGATACCTGGTAAACTTTGATATTTATGTTTCTTTAGTAATCTTATTCTTAACATGAAAATTAAAGTTCAACACACATACTACACGGTTTCTCTACTTGAATATTTTATGCTTCATGGTGGACTTAACCAGAATTACAATTAATGGTTGGGAATTTGGCTGCTCTGGAAGGAATATATGTGGTGTTGATTTTGCTGTTTTTTAAATTAAGAAATAGTGTTAATCCTATGGCTTAGGAAGAGGGGATTAAACTCCACCAGATACACCTCCTAGAAACCTCTCATTTCATTGTCCTTGCATATAAATGCTTTTGACGAGGGCCCCAACATAATCTCATTAACCTACTTTGATATCATAGATATTTCGCCATTTGTTTTACACTCATATTAAATAAATTAAAATAAGCTAAAAACTATTGCTCGGCCAACTCCAAATTAAAATAAGCTAAAAACTATTGCTCGGCCAACTCCATTCGACCACCGTATACAAAGACTTCCAAAAAGATGAGACCCCGTATGGCATTCTTTTCCCTCCGTCCAATGGAGGTTGTCGCATCTCAAAAGCCTCTCACCATTAATTACTAAAAGCTGCCTTAGGGTAGCATCTAGTGTGGTGGCCTTGTTCAATGATTGCTTGGCTTGTTTTCTTCACACAAAGATGGGTTAGGGTGCATGGCACTAGAAGATGCCCATTTGGAGGTTAGATGAGACTATTATAATCATTCATCACTGCCTTGATGATTTAAAATAATCAACCAAATAGAATCTAAACCTATATGTAGACATGTTATCTTATGTAATTGTCTTCTCCTATGTTCAAACTTTTTTGAAGAAAATATATTGATAATTGTGTACTTTGGAACCTTTTGTGCCCACAGGATTGGGAGTTCTTTGGTGCTTCCCAGGATTCCTACTCTTTCACGATGAGATTTCTAGGATGGATATGCCTTTCATTAAAAATCTATCTCTACCCTCCCACCCACTAATGGTAGTAAAAGATATAGTATTAGGTTGTTCACATATATGGTGATGTCATTCATCACCAATTGCGAGGCTTGGGTGTTGAGTGTATGGCATGAGTTACTATAGTTTGGTAGGCTTGATTAATGGCTAAGTGGGCAAGTATAATGACCTAACGCAGGTTCCGTGAGGCTAAATCTCTTTAGCACTATCGAAAAGCTAGTGAAGTCAATGTAGGTAAGCCACGACCAATGTCAAAACCCACTCCACCACCAAGGCACTAGTAGACAAATTTCTGAATCCAATATAGCAGCACAAGCACCAAGTACCCAAATTACAAATGGAATCTTTAGGATTATCAATGACCTAAATGGAAGTAGATACAACATCCTTTCCATCCTATATATCAAGGCTAATTGCTAATGATGTTCGATCACTTCATCTGCTTAGAAGCCAAATTAAGCAAATTCAAGTAGTTTGATGCCAATAAGGAGACATGATTCAAATGCTAAATTCATCAACCACCAAGGTAAGATAAATTAGGGCATCATATTCACAACTAGTATAAGTGGGTCAATAGGCCGTATCAGATATAGCACTAAGGATGCAAATGGATCAGGTTGACCTGTGACTCTATCCGACCCAACTCGGTTAGAGGACCCATGGGGCCAGGTCGGATTTTAAAATTGGACTCATTCTATTTTTCGGATCAGAGTTGGATTTACTGAATCTCGACCCAACCTGGATCCAACCCGACCTATTATTTTTTTGGGTCAATTTTGGATCGTTTACCCAACGACCCGATCCAACCTGACCCAAACCTGGATTATCCATTGGGATCCATCGCCATCCGATTCCCAGATGCAAATCGTCCCAAACCCCCTTCCGCTTTCCTATTGCTATTCAACCCAATGATGATCTTGGTCTACCCATTGGGCCGCCTTGTCAGCCCGACGACGGTGTCGGCAGTGGCATCGGTGGAGGCCCGCCACTGGGGACGGAGTGAGGGCTTGGAGCCAGCCTGGTCGAGCCCGGACTAGTTGACAGTCTTTGCGAGGGGAGAATGGAGACGATCTCGCTGGGGCAGATCCTGCACTCCGGCAGCTCGACGGCGAAGGCCTCCTGCTAGTCCCTGGCGGTGGGCAACCTGACCACCGGTGAGGGGAGTAGACCCCCTTGTGCTCAGTGTCGTCCTTGCTTCAGACATCGACGTAGAGGCTGCCATTAGCCCAGCAAAAGGTGTCGTTGCTGCTGGGCATGCCATTCTCTCAGCCGCCATCATACCTGTTCCCATTGGCGAAGACGAGGGGGCCTTTGCCGCGGATGAGGCCGGTGCGCAATTGGCCGGCATACTCGGTGTCGTTGCGCCAGATGTAGCGCCCATGGCTGTCCTAGGCACTGGAGCACTAATCATCGTCGTAGTAGTTGCTGTTGGCATAGGACTTCTTGCTGAAGCTGTGCTTCAGGTTTTGGCTTTATTCTTGATCTTAATAAGACTTCCATTTATTGCAATTATGTCTCTTTCACCAGAGCAAAGCATGTACGCATTTTCAAGTTGTAAGCTCACTCATTTCTTTGGCTAATTTTATACTGATCAGTTTATATCTGGATCCAACTCGGACTCGATCCAACCCGAATAACCCGTTGGATCAAAAATTGTAATTGTGGACCCGACTCGACCCAATCTTCAAATGAGTTGGATCTAGGCTCAAATTTAGGACCCAAACAAGAAATTTGGTTGGGTCGGAGTCACTCAAGACCTGATCCGAACCGACCTATTTGCACCCCTATATGGTACTAAGTTGAACCTTTGTTCAAGTTCAACCCAGAAAAAGATGGCCTGGGGTTGTCTTCGAACCTAGCCTGAGTCTAGGTTTCCGGTTCATTTTTTCAGTTAAAACTTCAAATTCAAAATTAAAGCTCAACTAAAACTCTCTTGGAGATATGATATTGTCTGATGGTTCTACTGAGATCTTAGGTAGCTGTGAGTATACTGATATCTATCTATGATACTATCTCTACCTATGTATTCTTTTTACTACAAATATTTAAAATTGATAGTGTAATATACATATTATTTTTGGTTCATGATATCCTAAAGTCATAGTTTATGTTCATTCTTATTTTATTAAATAAAATAATTATAAATTTTCTCATTGTCATGACAGGTTATATCCAAAATTTAATAAATATTGCTTGTTGATTTATATCGTTTGCTTCTTGTTTTAAATAAAGTTTCTTGAGTAGAACCAATGTATAGATTATTATATGAATTTTAGTTATTTAATATTTATTTTTGCTTTTGGGTAACTTAACAACCAACCATAACCAAGCCTATGTTTGGTTATTGGTTCAGGTTGGTTCAATTTGGTAAAAATACTAATTGATTTGGTTTTATTTTCAAAAAATGAAGAACTAATTAGAATCGGATCGATTTTGAGTTGACTCCTAAGCTAATCAATCTAATTTAGGTTCACCCCTAAACTATATTTGTAGGCATTCCTGGCTATAGTAGGATAAATAATTCTTCCTTGGTTGCACCTAAACTAAATCCAATCATGACCTATCTTAACTGATCCCTTCTCTTTACCTAATGTAAAACAATTCATCCTGAATCTAACCTAATCTAGCAAAATTCCATCCGCTCCAACCTAAGCCAACTGACTCTATCAAGTTCACACTTGTTCATGCCCAATCATATTCATCATAGTCAATCATGCTTGATCTAATTTGTCACTATATTTGACCTAGTCCTATCCAATATGACCTGAATCCATCTAATCTAGCTTAACCCTAACCATCTGATAATACCAGATATCATTTGATTGCCCTGATCACAACCAATCAGTCCAATCTTACCCCATTGCATTCAATCAAACTCGCTAGTACTAATCCAACTCTATCCCAACCTAATTTAATTATAGTTCAATTAACCTAAACCCTAGGGGCTAAGCATAATATACACCTAAAAGGCATAAAAATCCTATACTTGCATCCAAGTTGGATTTAACTTGGATCCAATGTAGACTTAGGACTAAAGTGTCATGAATGAACCTATATTTCCCTTGATATTATCACCCATCTTTCATTTTCCTAAAATGAGGGCACCCCCAAATTGACATACATAGGGGTGTAAAACCCACCCCTTATTGAGCCACCATCCTTCTCTTTTTGTTGGGATCACGTAGTACCCGTTTAGCATTCTACCTCAAATATTTGCCTTGACAGCCTAAGTTCCTCTCTCCTTCACCTCTTTTCATACATCCCTACAAACAGCCTCTTCCTGTATGATCTTTCTTGCATCCAATCCTACTTGTACTAAAAAGACAAAGCTAAGATATTATTCTCAACAAACTCTATCCATTCTTGAACTCTTTTTATGATATGCATTAGATAAGTATAAGCATTCATTATTGAGTCCTCATATTTCTTCCAAATTACCTAATTAATCCTCTAACCTCTCCTTGGATCTATAGCTAAAATCACACCCTTGCCAACTTACTCTCTATCCTCATATCTTTTTCTCTCACTATAAAATAGCCATCCTCTAATCTTTCTCTAACTCATTATTCCAAGAGGAGGAGAGGAGAACCACATTTCTCCCATCTATCACCTTTTAGGTTGGATGCTTTTCCTTCATCCTTACCATCTCTCTATCCTTCAATCTTGTCTCTACAAAGAAACACACTCAAAAAAACACAAAATCTTTCAATGATAGCCATCCATCTACTTAATCCTCCCTTCTTACTTTCTGACCAATAAGAACTTGTCATCTCAAATCAATTGCTAGTACTAGATTGTAGGAGTTATCATCTCAACTCCTAACCAACATCTTTTCCTTCTAAAAATTCCTTGCTACATAATTTTTAGAAAGAATAAAAAAGACACTTTCCTCTCATCCTAGCTATATAACTAAGCCACATTACCAATTCTCCCCTTAACCCTTGGGGCAATAGGAATTAATAATCTAACCTTCTATTGTAGCTGTTAGATATAGGGCTACCCCTCTCCCCAATTAATTCTAGCCATTGAACCCCTCATCCCGCTCTATAGATATCCCCTAATCTACGTCGAAAATCATGAAAATCCAAGGTAGAAATTAGACAAATTTAGCTAAACAAGGGGATATTCTTCTAAAATCATTGTACAAGGAATTCCTAGCCCTAACCTTTAGTCTATTGCCTTCTACCGCTTCCTATCCACATGATGTTGCTAGTAGGGTATGCCCTAAAAGCCATTTACATATTTAACATAAAGAAAATTAGTTGAGAAATCCTATCTATCTCCAATCTATATACAATCATAAATAAGGTATATATTATACATCAGCCTTAGAATCATAGAAAGATCTATAAGTACGATAAGAGATTTATCTAAGTAGATGGAGTGCTTTTCGCAAGCACGATTGGATATTTTTAAGCACTCAAAAATATATATTCACATCAATAAATGAGGTTGGGCATCGTACTTACAAGGCTACTAAGGTAGATAACATCTTTGTGGAGTTCCTCCTTCACTAAAGTAAGATCTTGCACTGATATCCGGATGTGCCATTATATTAAACAGTCAAAATTGGTGATATCTTCACAAAGCACGGTCAGAAGTAGATGTATGTATCAGGTGTATAGCTTGCAAATGATCTCTTGACTTTATGGATAAGACAACATACTGCATTCTAGAGGTTAATAATTTATAGCAAAGTCCATATGTTGACAATTATACTTTAGAGTATATGGCCTTAATAGGAAGCTTAGTGGTTTATGGTGTCTAGAATGAGGGTCTAGCTTTTCAACATGAAAACCATTGTAATAGAATATTGTCTATATTAAAATAGAAATATCATCAAATATTGAATATTTAGAGCTTGAATAGCAACTTGAAAAATTTTGAAAATAATTATTTTTACAAAAATTTTAGAGTTAATAATTATTTTTTTAAAAAATAGTTTTATGCAAACAATTTTATAAGATGCCTAACGTGTTCCAGAATTCTAATGGGCTAAGAAATCATGTAACTAAGGATTTAATAGTACAATACTAAATGGTTATATGAGGACACTAGAATGATAAGGGCTGAGTTTTAATATATAACTTATGGGAAAATGGAAAGACCAGATGGTTTCATCCAATTCACCAAGAGATTTAATAATATGTTAGCAGCTCTGTATCTCCATGCTGGACCATATTGCTAATATATGACTAAAGCGAACCTAAAGGGTATGTCATTGATGAGCAGATATCTAAGTTAACCTATCCTAGTAATGGATCTAACATATGTTGTCTATATCTAGGGCAATGAGAATAAGATTATAGTTGATAATTCTCTCACAGATTGGATCAAGAAAGAATCATATTTGATTGGAGAGAGATTATGCTAGAGAAATAATCTGGATATAGGGATTGGGCAACTTAGCTCAAGCAAAACCACACTTGGATCAACCCTAAGGGCTACTTGGATGTGATCCAAGTAGGACAGACCAACCAAGAAAGATGGGCTAGCATCCTTGTCTCTTGTACACTAGCTATAGTGGATCCCTAGTAGGAATATATGCATCCAAAAGGGGTAGCTTCTCTAGGAGGTTGGCATCCCTTGCTTTCCCTTCTTGGAATCCAAGTAGGACTCTGGAGGGGATGGTCAAGTAAGGTTGCATCCCCTTATCAACCTTATCTTCTCTCTTAGAAGATGAGTCCAAGGACTCTTGAGGGAACCTCCTCTCATTTATAAAAGAAAGGGAGCATCTTAGAGTTTGGGCATCTAAACACTCACATCCAATGCACTAAGAGAGAGAGAGAAAGGCAGAGGCCAGGCTATTGCTTCCTTCACCATTAAGAAGAAAGAGAAAAAAAAAGAGTGAACTTGTGAGACAATTTCTTCTTGCAACATATCTCCTGGCCTATGATTATTGGAGTATGAGATCAAGAAAAAGCTCTAGACAGGCACGTAGGCTGAACTAGATGAGAATAGTAATTTTTAGAGTCGTGTGCTTTCATAGCTTCAATATATCTTAGAAGATATACATTTCTCCTATTACACATGTAATTTATAGATATATAGTGTTTTATCGAAAAAAATGTTCCTACGTAATCATGATAATACTATTTTGCTTCATAACACTTTGCAAGACTGTTTCCATATCCTTCACATGAACTCTAAACCCTCTAAGTCTCTTGCAACCAAAGGAGGAAGAAGAAGGACCCATCCAAGGAGCTTTGGGTGCCACATGCCTTCTTTCTCTGTGCGATGTATCTCTTTCACGAGAAAAAGATAGGGACAATAGAAAAAGGGAATGTATGAGACATATGAGAAAATATATATAGAGGAGATGTGAAGGGTGAGAGAAGAAAAATAGAAGGGTGAGGAATATAGAAGAGAGGGCAATTGTGAGAGAAAGATAGGGGCATGTGGAATAGGAAAGGCATGAAATGTGAGAGAAAGATTAGAGTAAATGTAAGGCGTAAGAGTGAAAATAAGGAGGCATATGCATGTTTAAGAGTTGGTTTTCTTCTTACATTTGGTATTTGGTAGGGGTAAACTAACCCCAACTTTGAAATTAATTTTAGATACCTCTTAACTAGTTGGACAGGTACATCCACTCAAAAATTTGTTGAAAAGGGAGACATAGGCCATAGCGATATAAATGATAATTAAGTAAATGTATACTAAAGAGAGACTCCATAAAAATAGTTCAAAGTAGAGTAGTATTTCCTCTTGCTCTCACATATGATGATGATCATAACTACCTATCCATCCTTATCCATATATTGGCTAGCTATTATGGGATAACAAGTGGAAATTGCCCTACCCCAATATCCCAACACTTTGTTTTACTTCTAATCATAACAAAAGGAATATTGGATGCAAAATCTCTAATATATTCTCATATCTTAGCTCTCTAACAATAACCAATAAGAACTTGGATATTTTCAAGGATCAAAAAGATTTCAATCCTAACCCAGCCCAATACAAGATTGAACTTAGGTCCAAAATGATACCATCCATTCCACCAAATTTTACCCTCAAGAAAAGAAAAGCCACCGGTGAACCTTCTGTACTACCATTATTAAATGCTATACTCATACCTTCCCCCCACCCTTTGGATCATCTACAGTGTGGAATTTGCACCGCAGAGTACTTTGTAACATTAAATGGGAACCATATGTAAATATTTGGATCCAATAATTTTGATGAAAACAAATATTTTAGGAGCATCGAAAGCTTCCAACGGCACCACACTTTCTAATGATGTATTCAGCCTATTTTTCTCTCCGTTCAATTTGAAGCTCCCTCTTTCCCTTTTTCTCTTCTGTTTTGATGACCTAGGCCTCTACTAGAAGGCAGCCACTGCAAAGAGGACGAATTGGAGCTCATCTTCTTTAACTATATACTTTTGTCTCCAATAACCCCAACCTTATTCAGCTTGTTTCTATCTTCTTTCTAGGAACGACAATATGTACGGTACCAGCAAAATTTGTCCTATCCATACCCAAACTCATTTAAAATTTTACTATCCAAATCCATCCCAAATCAGATTAAAAATTTGTCCAAAAAACCCACATCCAAAAAAATAATAAATCTTATGGATACCCAAACCCACCCGATTAACCTTTATTCAGATCGAGTTATTTGGGTTGGCTTGGGTACCCAACCCGAAATTACCAAGAAGAGGGGGGGGGGGATAATGTCAAGTAAAAAAATGGATATAAATGATTTGGCAAACAATCTAAATATAAATGAGTTTTGTAGCTCAGTGTTAATGGTAGAAGTTAGATATTCTTACATATATATATTATTCATAATCAGATTTGGTTTGTAACCACCCAAGAGAAAAATTCCAAATCCTAATGGGTTTAAATTTTAAATACCAAACTCATCCCATACCCTATAGAATTTTGCTAAATGGTTTCTATTAGGATTCAGGATGGATCGAATACCTGAAAAAAAACATTCGGTTGCAATCTTTACTCCTCTTCCTTTTTTCGAACATCTAAAGATCCTCTCCCCCTATTCATTTATGGTGGAGGATGACCTAGACCTTTGCTAGGGAAGATGCTACTGATGATCTATCTCTGTGGTTGTCTTTCTCAACTACACGACTATCCAAAAATAGGCAAATAACAATAACTCCACTTATGATACCTTCACCAAGAAATATTAGAGGGCAAAAATAGGCGCAAGCAGTGAAAGGATCTTTATGGAAGGAGTACCACCATCATAGACAGTAACAACTCGAACAAAATTCAGCACATAAAATCATCCCTTACTATACATGGTGAAATCAAGGCAAGGAGTGATTTTTAGTTTTGTCCAGATTTTATCTCATGGTATACAAAAGTTTACATCGCTACAATAAGAACTCGAGTGATGAAACTTGACTGTCATCATGATATAATTATGCTTAGGTGAACTTGGGCTCGAGAATATGACACCTTCTCAGGGTAAGATCGAGGATAATCTTCTCTCATCAATTTCAATGGTCTTCTAATCGATAAAAGCTAGGTAGTGGAGGCAGTTAGATTTGTACCCGATGATAGGGTTTAGCAAGGAAACAACCTTGGATGTCAAGCAGCAATAGCCAACTATGGGATGATGTAAGAATATTCTTGTAGCGAGCTTTGGAGAGAAATGAAAGAGAAAAAGTGGGAGAGGGGCTTTGGATCGAAGTGAGAAAAAATGGGTCGAATACACCTTTAGGAGCTTTTGATGCTTTTAAAATGTTTGTTTTTATCAGTGCCATTAGATCCAAATATTTATACGTGGATCCCATCCAATGTTATACAACACAAAGGTGGGACTTAAGTTACCTCATGTCGCTCTTGATTGATGGTGTAAAGGTGGTTATAAACTAAAGGGATTCTACAAAAGTTCTACATCATAATATAATTTGCAGAAAAAGCCTTCTTTTTCCATTTACAAAAATAGTCTTCCAAATTTTAAATATGCATCAACTTGTATTAAGTCTTCATCCATTACCTATATGTGCATTTGTGTGAGGCTAGGGTCATAATGTTTTAGTATAGCCCAAAGAAGAGCATTTTTCCAAAAGAGACAATTGTGGCCCTTTTCAGCAATTATGAAAATAAAATGTCATTTTTTGAAAAAAAAATCCATTGAAGTATGTCAAGCTGCTAAAATCAAATTAAACAGCAATAATATACAAGTTATATTTGAAATTTCAAATTCAGATAGTATATAGTTTGCTGTGGTATATCCAATATTTAGAACTTCTTCTGCAGCATATGTTGCTTCTCCTTCAATTTTTTCTAAGAATTACAATGGCTCTTTTCTTTAAAAAAACAATAATAAAAGAATCTATATTGATAATTATTAATAACCTTTGATATGTCTTACTAACTATTTTGTATTGATATAAGAGGAATTTGATCATTTTTCAGGTAGGTGTTGAAATAAAATTATATGGTATATCTATTAGAGATGGGCATTGGGTCGGGCCGCCTATGGCCCGGCCCGGCCCGACACGAAGCGGGTCGTGCCTGGCACGGCCCGATTGCTACAGTAATGGGTCGTGCTTAGCACAGTCCATAAAAGGGGGCCGGGCTGGGTTACGAATTCCTGGCCCGCGGGCCGAGCCCGGCCCGGTCCATAAGGGCCTGGGCAGGCACGATTCGCGGGCCAAGCACGGCACGGCCCGCGAGCCAGCCCGGCACGGCCCATAAGGGCCTGGGCTGGCACGATTCGCGGGCCAA
>JAOXJJ010000395.1:1988678-1999626 GCA_025769935.1 Phoenix roebelenii | reverse complement strand
TTTATTATAATATATTTTATATGATTAATAAATATATGATAAGAGCTACTAAAAGTAGAATATGTGACAAAATTATGACGTTATTATAGAAATTAGCATATTGACTTACATTTTTGATTCATGAGAATTAAGAACGCATAAAAAATTCATCTAAAATATATCAGGGGTATTTGTGGTATTATGTAGTCGGTGATCTTAGATCCCCGTACCATATCAAATAAGTTACTCATGGATATCCAAAAATTTTTAATCACTGGGCCATTGCCTACCAAACACATTTACTTAGATCACTGAGGATCAAATCACCCTAGCATTCGGATCACTGGGGATCTTAGATCACCATGATGATCCTGTTGGGGTTACCAAACGCCCCCCTATTGTCATGTTGGCAAAAAGAATCTTGAGACGCTATGGGCGGGGGGCATCCAAAGATTACTCCTTTAATGTCCCCCAGATGGAAACTTGTGAATCCTGCCACCACCTTAGATACTTTTGTGGATGTTATATTGGACACACGAGACAAGGGAAATTGGGAGGGAATGCTTGATGTGACAAGTTGTCACTTAGTTAAATCCATCCATATGCTGAAGGCTTGACAAATGGGGTTCATTTACTGAGGTGGAATGACATACTAGTTAAAAATATGTCTTTCAGTTTCTAAAGAAGGAAAACAAGTAAAACAAAATTTCTCCATGTATATTGCTTCTTTTTTTTTGTTGTTTTGAAATCCTCCGGGTCATTTCCACCGTAGAACAATTTTGGGGATCTTAAATGCCCCTTATTAATTTCACATGACAAGAACCCCAAAGGCCAAAGATGTGAATTATATTCAACATGAAGTTGTGACTGAGATTCTGTGGAAAGGACCTTTTATTTGTGGTTTTTGCTGATGGTGAAGAAATTTTGCACCCCATCGATGGAAATATTGGATAGAGTAATGTCGATGAATCTAACTTTGATTAGAATCTAGATCTAGAACTAATTAGATTGGGTGTGAGCTCAAACTCAATACATCAATTAATTGGTCAGATTTGGGTCAAATAATGTAGTCCGAGTTAGGCTCGTGTAAGTTTCTATTTTACAAGTCCTTGTATTTGGAGCAATAATGAGTCAGTTTAGTTGTTGATAGCTTGTTACTTTATTTTTTTGGTGGGGAGCTTTCTTACGTTCTGAAGAACATTTTAATTGCTTTCTTACGTTCTGAAGAACATTTTAATTTATTGATAGTTTGGAACCAAGTTTGCCATATCGATGCGCATTGCCCCATATTGGATGTACTATACCGTATTGGTACCTAACTGAGATTTTGTACGGGGGCATGTTGAGTCTAGGTATGCTGAACCGACTCTCATATTGGGCATACCGACACTACTAGCATGGTACTATTATGAGATCCAGTATCGAGATGGCCAACCTTGGTTGGAATATTTTATTAAATAGAAATTTGGTATATATGATTTTTTAATTAGTCAATGAGGCGGATATGACATGTCATGATTATAATTTACTTTAACATGGGATCACTTAATATATCAATTAATTAAACCATTATAAGTAATATATGAAAACAGAAAACTAGAAAAGTAAAAAGGTAACTTGGAGAGCATTGTTAATATCTTTAAATAGATATCAATTAATTCCCAAATAGGAACATTCTTGTAGAGAAAGTGTTATGTTAAGGTTTATGAGGCTGTTGCATGTTCGGCCTCTGAGGAGTTGCTATCTTAGTTTGTTGTCCAACATGTCACCTTGTGAAATCTCGCAGTGTCCCAATACGTGATGTTATGAATCCAATACTTTGGTCTGATTACTTAAATCTCTCCTTTTGGAAAGAGTTTGGAGAGGCCTCCAATGTCTGATTTTTAATTTTTTTTGGTGTTCAAAATTATTCATGAGCTATATTAAGCAATTGATCTATGTGACTTTTGACAATCATATGCTGGAGAGTTTCCCCTTTTTCTGTGTCACATGGAGATCGAAATATTTGAGTGGTCTAAACCTATTTAGAATGAAATATTTAGATTTGGTCAGACTTAGAGAAAGCCTCAAGTAAGATTAAAGGCTCAGCTCAAACTCAACCCATTTAGGTAAAAAATGGGCCTAGTCTTAAATAGACGAGAAAAAATTCCCAAATATGGATTCTTGGTCAAGAATGATATCTTACTAGAACTGTACATATCCGCTTCATCCTTTGGAAATGTCTTGGATCTGATGAAATGGGATGAGTTTAGGTGGCATTTCTAGATGTATGGTTATCCTCACCGAGTTATCCATTTATTTTGCAATTGCATAAAGGAAAAACAAAATAAAGGTGGACATCAACAAAAAAAAAGACTAATCAACAGTCATTGAAGGACTCCTTCACTGGAACTACTTTCTGAATTATGCGTTAACAAATCCAAGCATGAACTGGTTTTCTATTATTGCCGAAGTTCGGACTTGGATATGCATCACCTTTTTATCACATTTTTATCAGAAAATTGGCCCTCCTATCGATCTTTTTTTTTTTTGTTATGCGCATCAGTTCTGTCATTCTACAAATCAACATATGAGGGACTGACCATCTTAGATTTGCTATCTAACATGTTGTCTTGTGTAATTTTCAATACCCTGCTATTTAATATGATGGTGAAGAAATTTTGCACCCCATCGATGGAAATATTGGATAGAGTAATGTCGATGAATCTAACTTTGATTAGAATCTAGATCTAGAACTAATTAGATTGGGTGTGAGCTCAAACTCAATACATCAATTAATTGGTCAGATTTGGGTCAAATAATGTAGTCCGAGTTAGGCTCGTGTAAGTTTCTATTTTACAAGTCCTTGTATTTGGAGCAATAATGAGTCAGTTTAGTTGTTGATAGCTTGTTACTTTATTTTTTTGGTGGGGAGCTTTCTTACGTTCTGAAGAACATTTTAATTGCTTTCTTACGTTCTGAAGAACATTTTAATTTATTGATAGTTTGGAACCAAGTTTGCCATATCGATGCGCATTGCCCCATATTGGATGTACTATACCGTATTGGTACCTAACTGAGATTTTGTACGGGGGCATGTTGAGTCTAGGTATGCTGAACCGACTCTCATATTGGGCATACCGACACTACTAGCATGGTACTATTATGAGATCCAGTATCGAGATGGCCAACCTTGGTTGGAATATTTTATTAAATAGAAATTTGGTATATATGATTTTTTAATTAGTCAATGAGGCGGATATGACATGTCATGATTATAATTTACTTTAACATGGGATCACTTAATATATCAATTAATTAAACCATTATAAGTAATATATGAAAACAGAAAACTAGAAAAGTAAAAAGGTAACTTGGAGAGCATTGTTAATATCTTTAAATAGATATCAATTAATTCCCAAATAGGAACATTCTTGTAGAGAAAGTGTTATGTTAAGGTTTATGAGGCTGTTGCATGTTCGGCCTCTGAGGAGTTGCTATCTTAGTTTGTTGTCCAACATGTCACCTTGTGAAATCTCGCAGTGTCCCAATACGTGATGTTATGAATCCAATACTTTGGTCTGATTACTTAAATCTCTCCTTTTGGAAAGAGTTTGGAGAGGCCTCCAATGTCTGATTTTTAATTTTTTTTGGTGTTCAAAATTATTCATGAGCTATATTAAGCAATTGATCTATGTGACTTTTGACAATCATATGCTGGAGAGTTTCCCCTTTTTCTGTGTCACATGGAGATCGAAATATTTGAGTGGTCTAAACCTATTTAGAATGAAATATTTAGATTTGGTCAGACTTAGAGAAAGCCTCAAGTAAGATTAAAGGCTCAGCTCAAACTCAACCCATTTAGGTAAAAAATGGGCCTAGTCTTAAATAGACGAGAAAAAATTCCCAAATATGGATTCTTGGTCAAGAATGATATCTTACTAGAACTGTACATATCCGCTTCATCCTTTGGAAATGTCTTGGATCTGATGAAATGGGATGAGTTTAGGTGGCATTTCTAGATGTATGGTTATCCTCACCGAGTTATCCATTTATTTTGCAATTGCATAAAGGAAAAACAAAATAAAGGTGGACATCAACAAAAAAAAAGACTAATCAACAGTCATTGAAGGACTCCTTCACTGGAACTACTTTCTGAATTATGCGTTAACAAATCCAAGCATGAACTGGTTTTCTATTATTGCCGAAGTTCGGACTTGGATATGCATCACCTTTTTATCACATTTTTATCAGAAAATTGGCCCTCCTATCGATCTTTTTTTTTTTTGTTATGCGCATCAGTTCTGTCATTCTACAAATCAACATATGAGGGACTGACCATCTTAGATTTGCTATCTAACATGTTGTCTTGTGTAATTTTCAATACCCTGCTATTTAATATGATGCAATCAATTCATATCTCTGGTCTAATTTCTATTTTTGACATAAAAGTTATATTAGGACCGTTTAAGTTATTGTTTCGAAAAGGGAGAGGAGTCCTCACCTTTTTCGCTCATGTTCCAAAATTGGGAAAGGTTTAAGATCATTGGGCCTGAGAAAAGTAAGTCTAATAATTTAAAATGGTAAGAAGTAAGAAATCAGATGCTCTTGTTGGTCTAATGCCAGCATGGATGTGCATGCATTGCAAACTGTTATCTGTGAGTTGAACACATTTCTTTGCTATTAGTCCTCGTAGCAGCTCTCTCTCTCTCTCTCTCTCTCTCTCTCTCTGTGTGTGTGTGTGTGTGTGTGTGTGTGTGTGTGTGTGTGTGTGTGTGTGTGTTCATTGCAGTTGCCATTTTTGTCTCTCTCTGTTAAGTTCTATGTATTGCTTAGGAGCTCAAAAAACAACTTCAGAGGAGCACTGAATAACTGGAGGAGAATTAAGTTTAATGGGAAACTGCAGGAGGAATTCAGGTGCAGCAGACTTGTTTAGCTAGTGCTTAATATGAAAAGACAGTCATTTTGAAATGCACACATTCTTGAAATGTCCAAAAGTTTTCAGAATGCTGCTGTTTCCCAAAACCCTCCCAGTAGGTTATTTTTGGTCGAATTGCTTTATAATGAAAGATGAACTAATTCTGCTTATGCATTTATTGATTATTGAACATTGTTGTAAATCAGGGCTTTTATCTGGTCTGTCTAGTGCAAGAAATTTATAGGAGTTTCAGGTAGAATAATATACCTGTTGCAACAGCTTTGTGCCTTAAGCCATAGGATTGATGAATAGGGCTCACAGATGTATAGTTTTATCCCTACCGGTAGGAAGCAAGGAACTGTTGCAAATCTTTTGACAAGTACATGCTTTTCTGATTTAAGGTTTGAGTATGCATGTGCATTGTTCACATAGAACGGATCATGATTAACCAATTGGAAATCTTAGTTTTAAAGCAATATGGACCAGTTGTAACTGTACTTGTTCCCTCCATGTTATGAGAAGGTAGCTTTGTATTTGATTTTTGTGCATCTTTGCTGGCTCAAAGATCAAGCAGAAAATTGTAGGCCAACTGACCCTGTTCTATATGGATACAGTATGATAAAACATGTAACAAAATGTTAGATGTTGAGTGTGCATCTGAGATCAGTGGATGGGAAACATATAGTTTTTCCAATATACCTTCTTACTGCTGCTGGATGTTGCTTAAACACTAGATGATTGGTGTAGGATTACGTGGGCTTCTGCTAGAAGAGGTGATTTATGACAAGACAGCTCTCTGTTGTACCAAATCTAGCATGAGTGTTTGCTGATTGCTGAGGTACTGTAAAATTGCTAGGATGACATTGACCTAGATTTCATAATCCATGAAAATCTCTACTTGATATTACAGAGAATTCATAAAAAGTTTGACGAAGACAACTTTACCTAATGGAAATTCTCACTGGAAGCTTTTTTTTTTGGCTCCCTGGTGAAACTTTCAAAGTTATATTTTGATCTTGCTATTTCTGTGTTCAGTGTTAGTTGGCAGAAGTACAACATTTACTGCTTGGTGCGAATTAATTGTAGTTTTACATGTTTGATGGCCTTCATGCTTGGAAAAGGCCAATTAAGGTATACATTTTGAGAAGAGTTGCTGGAAGTCATTAAATCAATTTGGATATTCATCTGTAGTTGATGTTTGGAGTTGGCACATTGATCATTGCATGCATGTTAGTTATTGAGTGATCAAAGAACTTTTTATCTCACTTCTTCATTCTGCTTGATTGGACTTTTGGATGCCTAAAGTGTAGGTCATTTTGAATAGTGATTGGCACGTGCAGTAAAGCACCTTTTTGTAGTGGAGCTAATTATTGGGACTGGTCATAGTATAATAGAACCTTTCTTGAAGTGTTTCAGTAGGCCTATGAAGCGAAGCTACTTCCTTTTGAGAAGGATTACGATGCTCTTTACTTGCCGGTATTGGATATGAATTCATGCTGTTCCATCATGTGACCTGTTCATGCTGAAAGATGGATTTGTGGATTTGTTTTTTTGAAATATGTTGTCACTATGTTTCGTCTGTGCTAATTTGCAATCATTTTATTATGTTAATCTGGTGTGCAATTTTCCAACCCCAAATTATTGTGCATTGCTTTGGAGATAGAACAAAAGGTAGTAGTCGGTATTTTTATTTTTATTTTTTATTTGAAAGTTGTAATAGATGCTAATAAACAATAGAAGGCTAGCAGTTGCTCTATCTGCACGTATCAAACTTTATAGGGGAAATAAAATATTAAAAGTGCAGCTTGTTTTGGGTGGAATTTCAATAGGTTGCATTACGACTAAGGAGCTGGGAACTGTGATGCGGTCACTGGGGCAGAATCCAACTGAGGCTGAGTTGCAGGACATGATAAATGAGGTGGATGCTGATGGCAATGGGACTATTGACTTTCCAGAATTCCTCAACCTGATGGCCCGCAAGATGAAGGATACTGACTCAGACGAGGAACTCAAGGAGGCCTTCCGAGTGTTTGACAAGGACCAGAATGGCTTCATCTCAGCTGCTGAGCTCCGGCATGTCATGACCAACCTTGGGGAGAAGCTAACAGATGAGGAAGTTGATGAGATGATTCGCGAGGCTGATGTGGATGGTGATGGCCAGATCAACTATGAGGAGTTTGTCAAAGTCATGATGGCCAAGTGATCCCTCAAGATGACATAAAAAATGAGGAAATTGCATGGCAGATAAGCAGTAAAATGTCATCCCATTCCCTCTTATGCAGGTAGTTTATCTGGATAGCTGTAGTTATGAAACAAACAGGGACGACTCTAGTGCTCCTTTTTGTGTCATGGATGGTTGTTTTCATTGCATTATTCATCCATGGTTCTGTGAATCTGGCCTGTGTTTCTGTCCTATGATGTTGGGTTTTGCTTGGATATTTATGTAGACCTATTTTTTGTTCCCTCTTTTCCTAACTGTTGCAAACTGGAACAACGAAGGCATCCTCTTGCTTGGCCTTTTCTATTAAATTTATATTTCATTGTGTCATGCTTACCTTGTCGTTGCTATTTATTCTCATTCTGATAATTGAAAATGCTGTTGCAATTTGTTGCTTTTATGGTTCTGGCAATCAGGTAGATGCTTTGTAATTATGAAGGCATTTGGCCTTCATTTTGTGATGTGAATCTTATGCGATGACCGGGTGGTCACAAGGAACAAGCTGCTACCGTGATCATTGGGTACCAAGTGGTTCTTAGATTTTATTATGCTGGAAATAGAATATGTAATAGTTTTGTTCTCTATGTTGGTGCACTTCTGAGATCACATTTGTAGGTGGCGCAAGCAGAGGAATGTGACACAGCCTTCTGAAAAGTTAAACTACTAGACCAATTATGGTTCTAGTTACTCCAATTTCTAATGGTGGTTTTAGTGTTTCCAGGTTATAAGAGAGTCAAAATCAGTGTTTTGAACCTATTGATATGGACTGAAGTGTTGACTGTTTAGGTGGCTAGTGAAGTTGCAGGTCAAAACTTGGGTTGGATTGTGTTTCTTATCACCTACAGGGCTCTATGTAACCCTGAGCTGAGTACTTGTGGGTCTTGGATCAATGGTGCTGATTGCGGCTCAAACTTGGTGTCAACTTACATTGGCTGAACGAGAGTTTTTATGGATTGATGAGGTATGGAGGGTTGCAGGGCGAGGATTGCATAGAGGAAAGGGGTGTTTTCTTTTGGAGACAATATGATCAGACTATGAGTGCAAATATGCCTGGATGTAGAGGCAGGTATAAAGGAACTTTTAGAGTTTGGGAAAATATTGTAGGACAAGATTAGAGGAAATAGTGATAGTCACAAGATACAATGGAGGTTCAACGCATGTTATGAATCTTAAAGAAAAAGATTGCTATAGAGGAAGTCTTTTGTCCTAGGAGAGATTTTTGAGCGCAAGAGTGAATTTTAGAGTAAGGAGTGTATTGAACACACTTGGCATCCCTAGAGGAATGGGGAAATGAATTTCATTTTGAGATAATAATCTAGAAGTGTGATGTGCTAGAGGGAGAGGATGCCATGTGCTGCAATCCTCAAGGGGTGATGGAAGCATGCAATTATTTTGGGTCGAGATTAAGAGTAACAAGGTATGTATATGACATGGGTGCAAAACCTTATGTTGGAAACCCTAGTGGTCGCATGCATATATTTTTAAAAAATTTACAGCGGAAGCGATGAAATTAAATATTTAATTTCAGATTCATGCAAGAGATTAGATCTCTATAATAAAAACAGATCCAGAATTTAAACATTTATCTTAAACAAGCCTACATGATTCTATGTTTAACATGTATCATGCAGATTTCAGCAATCCTAGTTAGAGTTCTAATTCTATTTTAATGAGATCAGATCTCATACCTTTTGCTTTGAAGACTTTATTTGTCTCCATAGGTTGGGATTGTGATCGTCTTAAGGCCTAACATTCCCCTCCAGCAGCTAAAGTGATAGCAGTTGTAGCATCGGATCTCTACTTCATCGACTGTGTACTTGCCGCCCAATCCTTTCCAACTCGGGCCGCCTGTAGCTTCGTTAGCAGGAAGAACAACGACTAGCAGTACGAGGAGGCGATTCAGCAAGAGAGGCACACGAGTGATTCCTCGATCACGATCTGTAGCCGCATACGCGTTCGGCCTCTACGGATAGTCCACGCGAAACTCTAGATAGATCGTCTTTCCGGGGAGTGCTAGCTCACGAGAAAATGCTGCAATGGCTGAACTTTCTTCTTTCTTTGAAGTGATCAACATTTGATCTTTCTTTAAGAAGAAGAAAGAAGGAGGAAGAGGAGGAGAAGAGGTTTCTAATTTTCTCAAAATCAGATATCAACTAAAAACCGCAAAGGAGGAGCCCTTCTAACCTTAGGTGTTGGAGGATGAAAGGAAAAGGGAGATTGGCGTGTGGGATCTCTTTCAATCTTATTGAATTGCATAATCATCACGCCACCTTCTGATCTCCTTTTATTCTTGGGCGCATGAAGATCATGATAAGAACAATCTCTTAACAGATAAAGCTTATCCCTTGATCTAATCACATTAGAATTGGTCTTCATCATGCCGCCCCCTCACATGATCTTGCCATGTGTCCATGGCGCCATCAAACAAAAAGGATTAAACCCCTAATTAAATCTAAATAAATCCTTCATGTGACACCCCACAAGGAAGCTTGCCATGTGTCACCATGCGCGATCAGATCATGGAGATTAAATCCCAATCTAATTAGGATTAATCAAACCCATGGCGCCATCATGCATGAGGTGATGACATGTGTCATCCGATTTTCAAATTTGGGTTCCTAAATTTTGGGAATTGATTCTAAATTCAAATTTCAAATATTTGAATTTAGAATCCTTATCAGATAAGGACCTTGGATCAAGCCCAATTGAATTGGGTCAAGTCCCATTAATTAGGTCAAGCCCAATCCTCTTGGTTTGAACCCAATCCAATTAGGTCAAACTCTGATGTAGCTCAACCCAAGCTCAATTACTCAATCAAATTGAGTCAAGTAGCAATCTAATTGCTAATTAATCCTCCAATAATTCAATAATTATTTTAATGCAACTTTTGTTTAGGGTAATTTGTCAATTGAATTGACCAAATTATCCCTGGATGATTCTTAATCATCAATCAGTCATTTTGATTAACCTAGAAACTTCTATGCGTGTGACCCTATAGGTTCGAACCTAAGCCGATAGCACAAGAACGATTTTCTGTACTAATCGAAGCGACTATCTAGCAATGGTATCCGACATCCGGATAGGTTAAATGATTACAAAGCAATATTCTAGAACCCTTGGACTATGGTTACCGTATAATTCATCCCTATGATACCAAATGCTCAGGATGACTTCAGAGCTCACTGTCAACTCTTCAATTAGTTCATCTATAATATATTTCAACTTTACAAATTCTATGACTCCTCACAAGGATTACCCTAGCCAAGATTTTGCTAAATTGAACACAAGAACATTATCTCCTGTCACCAGGAGGGGTCAAGTCCATCTTGACTCATACCGACTTCGCAAATACTTGACTGCAGCCAGTAACCTTTCGTTACTGAATTAGAAACTCAGATAGTCCGGTACCAAAGTACAGTGAGTTGCTTGCTAGTCACCGTGGTGATCTCAGGTCGGAGGGATACATATACTCATATTCACTCGGAACATCTCTTGACAGTAGAGCGTTCCGGAATTGGTCAGGTTCAGTGAAATGTACTCCTACACTTTACCTGTGTGGCATATCAGTGTCTCTACACTCCTTGATTGAGAGGACAACCAATAATATGACATACATCGACCTTGTCACGCCCCGAACCCAGCACCCGGGTCCGGTACGCGACCGACCGCATGAGCCCTAGAGCAGTGCCCTAAAGATCATGCAAGGCCTATGATTAACAAAATTTCAATAAATCCACAATTAATTTAGTAATTCAAATAGACAAATCCGACATTCCTAAATAAACACATTAGTTCAATTACAAGATCTTCAAATGTTCATCGACATCAAAGAAGGATAAACAAACTAACTAATG
>JAOXJJ010000395.1:1911055-1948867 GCA_025769935.1 Phoenix roebelenii | reverse complement strand
CGAATGCACTTTTCAGTGGCTAACTATTCCAATGTCCAAAAGTCCCTCCCCCCATTCAAGTCGGGTCTATTTGTAGGACCTTTACATTATCCTGCGGGAGCTTCCTTTTGGCTAGCTGTTGGGGTGCCTTTGCAACTCCTTTGGAACTCCTTCTACGGAGATTTCTATCTGCATTCGGTTGCCATTTGGTTGCTGACATTGGTCTGGCTATTGCTTGTCTTGGCGGTGGTTGCTTGCAGTTTCTTCCTGTTGATGACATTGGCCTGCAGTTGTGGTTGTTGGTGGTTTCTTGCTGTTGGCCGAGCTCTGGCTACTGCAGAGGCCTTTGATTGGTTGGCTTTGGCTGTTGGCACTCCTTTGTGCCTGCCTCTGCAGATGGATGATCTTGTGGTTAAGGCTCGGCACACTGGCCAAGCCCTTGTCGCGCGCGGTCTGGTGGCTTGCGCGTTGGCATGGGCAGGCCAGGTGTCGCCCTGGATTTTCCACACCTAACCCTTTGGTCAAGCCAAATGGTCGCTGCTGCTGTTTGACTTGTTGGCCACCTGGGCGCTGTCGGTTTGGTCGCTGACCGCCTGGGCGCTGTCGGCTTGGCCGTTCGGTTGTTGCCTTTTGCTTGTGCCCGCACGCGCGCGGACCCGGCTTGCCGATGGCTTGCGCGCGTAGGCGGTTTCCTTCCTTTGCGCATGGCACGCGCGCGCGCTGGCCTTGGGCACCACGGGCTCGCGTGAGCAGGCGGTTGCCTTCCGTTGCCTCCGGCATGCGCAAGCGTTGGCCTTGGACTCCAAGGGCCCGCGCGCGCAAGCGATTGCTGTCCGTTGCTTCTGGCGCGCGCGCGTTGGTCTTGGGCGCCAATGGCCCGCGCGCACGGCTGGTCTTTGGCGCGCTCCGACGGTTGCCGCCCGTTGGTTGCCCCTTGTCCGCGTGTCCGCTGTTCCTTGGCGTGCGCTAGCTGCTATGGTCCATTGGCTGCCTTTGGCCTGTGCGTGCCTTGGCTTGCGCTGGGATTACCTTGGCCGTGCGTGCCTTGGCTTGTGCTGGGATTGCCTTGGCCGCACTTGTGCCTGTCCCTCGGTCGGTTGCCTATGGGTGCGCACGCGCATTGGTCTGGACCAAAGGCATCCAGACCTTGCACGCGGCTGGATATTTGGCTTGGCCTTCCCGACCACTCGATTTGCCTTGCGCTTGGCTCTTGCAGCCCGATGCTTGTCCCGATTGCAGAGGCGCCCCAGCCAAAGGTCTGCAGCCTTGGGTGTGCCTCTGCCGTGCCTTGTCGATGCTGCCATAGGACCAGCCTTTGCCTGCCAAGGCTGGCCGAACCTCGGTTGTTCCCCAAGGAATGATAAGAGGCCATTAGGCAGACATGAGCCTTGCTCTTGCTCCGCCTTGGCCTCCATGATTCGGCTGATTTGGTGAGGTGATATAGGAGGAACCTCACCACCGAGCACCTCCTCCATGATCTCCCCTTTAGAGAGCTGCCACCCAAGGACCGCCACCTCGGCCTCCTCCACTGCCGCCACTCCCCAGCTGCCACGCCGGTCGTGCCGTCGTTCTCCTCCGTGACCACCTTCGTCGACGCCGCCACTGGCCGCGCTCCGCCTCGTCTTCTTCAGCGCTGCCCACCGCTCCTCCTTCTGCCGAGCAACACCACCCTGCCTCATCTCCTTCCCATCGAAACCTCGCCTTATCTCCTTCTGCTCTTTCTGACCCGCAGACAAAGGCTCTCGGGACCATCAGTCTGCAGGCCCCTTCGGGCCCAACTCCCAGTCCCCTCTACCTGCGAGCCGCAACAAGCCCACCCATCACTTCAGAGCCCTTCCAGAGACCTAAGGCCAACCAGTTCCCACATCAAACCCAAGCAGAATCTTTATCAACTCGTGCGCCAGCAACATCTCCTCTCCAAAGTTTCAACCTCCAGCCGTTCATCTCTTCTCAACGTCCACTTCAATCGTGCATCAGTTTGGGTTCAGCAATCAACATCACTGAGTTTCTGTACTGCGTCCGACGACGTCTCCACTGCTTGAGAAGCCACGAGCGAACGACTCTGGTCGTCTACTTCCCGACAGGTGATAGGTTTCTACTTTTTCTGGCTTGTTCATTTAATTATGTTCTAGTTCTCTTGCATCATAGCCATATTCTTGAAATTTATTTTTGCTGCCAAAATTCAGACTATAGAATCCCTACTTTCAAACCCATCCTACTCGCCCTTTTAAAATCTAAATATTATAAATAACCAAAGTAAAAAATTAGCAATATTTAAACTTTAAGTTATTCTTGTAAAAACTTGCTGATCTATGAAATCATAATAGATTGCATGAGTATATTGTCCTGCATCATATTTATTAGGGTTTCATTAGTGATACTGTATTTCACATCATCACCTAGTATTGTCATTGTATATCAACCCGTAGTGATAGGAAGTACTATTTCAATCAACCTAAAATCATTGTAGCTACCATGAATTCTGACGTTTATAGATCTCTCATAGAACAGTTCATTGCCATGCAGGTTGGACACGAGAAATTCAAATAAGAGATCCGTAAGCTCATGCAAAATTCTAAGACCTCTAAACCACCAACCCTCATTGCAGCCCAACCTAAAATCGGTTTGGCCGCACCACCTATAGTCCTTCCCCATCCCCCTAGGAACCAACCACCTTCCGATCACCAACGCAATCTAAATGAGAGGTTGTTGCGTACTGTAAGAGTAGAGGCCCCTACCTTTGCTGGTCAACTCGAGCCAAGCATGTACCTCGATTGGAGAGCCGCCATGGACAATTACTTTGAGTTAAACGAGATGACTGACGATAGAAAAGTGCAATTTGCCAAAATAAAGCCTATTGGGCAAGCTCACTAGTACTGGTATAATATTGAACATATGCATGAGACCCAAAGATTTTTTTGTATAACTACATGGGAGGAGATAAAAGAAAAGCTAAATGAAAAGTATCTGCTATTTTTGTACCGATAACGCCTTATGAATAGGTGGCAGAAGCTAACTCAATGGACATCGACGGTTGCTGATTACATCGCACGATTTAAGGAGTTTCATATGAAATACGGTGTAATAGAAGAGGACTCTTACCCTTTCTAGATTTTGGGCAGGACTCTGTGAGGAGATCCAAAAAGAACTACTCCTCCAAAGATTACCACTCTTAACCAAGCATACCAGTTGGCTCAAGATGTAGATAGTTTCTTAAGACTACATGTGGTGAGGCCCATCGACCCTCGACCACTGGCCTTAGGGGCCCGACCTAACCAAAATTATCTTCCATAATCTAGACCGCTTTTCAATCCTCCTAATCAGCCCGGCCTAACCCAAGCACCAAATAGGACCTCCCCGATGCCTGTCCCAAACCCTTCAACTGATAAGGAAAAAGGAATATTAGGTTCCAACCCTCCTTCTCGAAGCCAAACCCAATGCTTCTGGTGCCAAAAGTCTGGCCATATCACGTCCCAATGCCTTGCCAAGACTTACCTAATTACTGAATCAGAAGCTGGGACCCAAGAGACCGAGTATGACGAAGAAGTCTATGAACCAGATATAGAAGACTATGTAGAAGATTTTGAAGACGAACCCACAGGATTAGGCTTTGTCCAAAATGATTCCCAAAGGGAGACTATTGATCTAAATACAACCAAGCCATTTCACATCACTACTATGGAAGAGGTAGTGAAAGATATTGACAGCCAGTCACCTGAGTTGGCACTTATGGCTAAAGATACCAATGCAGAGTCCAACCTTGAACATTCCCCTGTAGTAGCTCCTCTTCTAGAGGAGTTTCATTCTGTAGTCCCTGATGATCTTCCGGATGCACTTTCTCCGATGCGTAATATCCAACATGCAATTGATCTAGTTCCTGGAGCATCTCTGCCCAACCTTCCACAACATAGGTTCAATCCGAATGCATATGCTAGGACCTAAAATTTAATGTTACCAATAGTTGAGTTTGCATATAATAGTTTAATTAATAAGTCCATAGGCATGAATCCATTCGAAGTGGTGCATGATTACAAACTTAGGCAACCCATAGACCTGTTTTTCATGTCTCATCGGTATAGAGTCTTTGAGTCTGCACAATCATTTGCATCACATCCACATTCATTGCATCAAGAAATCAGCAATTGTATTCACTTTAATAACTTAAAATATAAATCCCTTTCTGATTTACACAGACGTTATAAAGAGTTAAGTGAAATAGATTACGTCATGATAAGAATTAGGCTTGAACGACTTTCTTCGGAAACGTTCAAGAAATTGCAAGCTTGTAGTGCGGAACTATTCAAAGTCTTAAAGAAAATCAATTCCAATGTATATGTTGTGGATCTTGATGATTATGAGATTAGTGCGATATTTAATATTGAAGATTTAGTCCCATACAAAAAGATAACATTCATGCCTTCTGACCCCTTTATTGAATATTTGCCCATGTTGAACACCCTGACCTATTACCTGTTGTTGAGCCACCACCTCCCAAATTTCATGCATGCAGAGAACAAATAGAACATATATTGGATGAGTAGGTTATGTTAACCAGGAACGGTGGTTACCAACATTACCTTGTTCGGTGGAAAGGTCGACCAAAATATGATGTGACGTGAATTTTCAGAACCCAATTGCAGCGCCTTGACCCCGATCTTCTGAAGTAGTATGACAGCCGGCCAGATCTATACTCGATGGGATCGAGTTTTTTCCATCCGGAAGGAGTTGATGGGGATATCAGAGCCCTTCATTCAGATGATCCCAAGCTTCCGGATTGAGTCAGACCCGAATTGGGTCCATTAAGTCCGAGTCATTTTCTTTTATTGTATTATTTGCTTTTGTCTTAGTCAAGTCAATTTGGTCAGTTGTTTTGTTATTAGACTAGTCAATTGGATTAATGTAATTGGATCAATATGTAAGGTCTATATAAAGACCACCCCTCTCATGTAAGGCAATTGATGATTGAATGAAAAAATCCTAGCCTCCTTCTTGCTCTTCTTCTTCTTCTACCTCCTCCCCTTCTCTTCTTCCTACATCTCTATAACCTCTACTTTCCTCCCCCTCCCTTATTCTTCCTCCTTTTCCTCTTTCCTTGTAGATGTACTACATCAATACCCTTCTAAAATTTAAATTTATGTAAATACCCTCTTAAAATTTATATTTATTTTTATATCTTTATAAAATACTGTTTTTACAAATGCTCCTAATATAACGATTCTTCTAACATCATTAATAAAAATTATATTTATTTTAATTAAAAATAAAATAAAATTTTGAAATTATTTTTTTGTCCTCTATCGCGATCATCTTATAAATATTTTCTTTTGCACATCTACCCATTAAGAGAAATTGTTAATTTTTTAACGATGTTAAATGGCGTGGATACATATGTAAATATAAGAATAAAAAAAGGTAGAATAGCAAAATAAGTATTTTACGACGATATACATGCAAATATTAATTTTCGGAGAGTATTCATGCAAAATTCGATATCTAGAAGGATATTCATGCAAAAAACCTCTTAATAATATATTTACTCATATCCCAAACAGTTTTTACAATTCTTGTGCAGGACATTTGAAGCTCAAATATTTGAAATGTTGTCCATTGTTTTGATAATAGTCTATTTTATGTTAATGCAAAGGGAGAAGTGATGCATGAGCTGGTGGCTGTCCAGTTTTGTTGCTGTCATTGAGGCATCTCTTGGTAGCTTGAGTAGTGGTTGAATCTTGAAACTTTTAAGCACTCTAATTTCCTGCATAACAACACAAGTTAACCTTTGGGAAGCATATCTTATAAGGAGTCCATGAAGAATCTGAGTACATATTCATGTGTAGAAGTGCCTGATTTTGTTGGAAGCATGTGTATTTAAAATTGGCAATTCCTGATTTTGCTGAGGATGTGCATGTTAAACAAAAACGGTCGCTCCTCTGAGGATCTGGCACCTAAAATCTTGATGCGGGAATGAATGATTCAAGTATATTGACAGCTTAACCAACTCAAAAGCCGGATGCCTTCGAATAAGGAATTGTTATGATCTTTGCCAAGGTTGCAGCCCAAACAGATCTTCTGCAAGAAAGTGTTTGTTATAATCATGTGGAAAATTATGATTCAGCTGGATGACTGTGATCAAATACCATAATAATCTGGCAACAATCTGAACCACTACCCTGCGAACAGGATTACCAACTACTGTAACTGGGCAGTGCTAGCCCTTTGCAACCACTCTCTGGATAGTTTTAATAGGCCTTCCAATCAAGGGGTTGCAGTAGGGATTGCTTTATTCAAAAGAACCGTGAGAACAAAAGCACGACTTTGTAGCATAAAAAACATTTTTACAGGCCTTCTGATCAAGGGGTTGTATTGTAGATAGCTTTATTTGATGAACTGTTGTGCAGAAAGAAGCATAAGAGGAAAAGCATGACTTGTTAAACAAGTATGGAACTATGCGGCTATCAAAACAACCCCGGGCAAACTCATCAGTACAAATCTGAAGATGATGTTCACATCCCACCATATCTAAAGAAGGGTATTCTAGCATATAAAGCTACTACTATTGCAAGATCTGCAAAAAGTCAGATATATGCAGCCCTATTTTTGTATGAAAGAAAATTATTTTCATATTTCGAACTTATGATGTATAAGTTACAACAGAGCAATCTTGTTGGTCCCTCTTTTTTTTCCTCAAATGTGAAAAATATAATGTGGCCAGGAGCCCATATCTCATCGGCCCTCATAATACTAAAACCACTAGGAAAGGGACTGAGAATGGTCTTGGGTTTTTTGTCCAAAGACCGGCTTACCTTCAGCAGCCACATCCCTGTACGGCCTCAAGGTGACATGTACATCTCTAGCCAATGGCAAGAGACACACCATATTACTCCGTAGAAACTGGACAATAGGACCTGACACCAACCTCTCTAATGTCTCAAACTAAAGAAATACTGTTCCAGACTTCCAGTCAGCCAAAAAAAAAAAAAAAGTTCATAACGCTCAGTAGCATATTTCATATGAAGTCTATTATTTCCTGCTCTATTTCTTGAAAAAAATCCCAAGGAACAGGGAAAAGAAAATTTAAATTTCCTTTTGGTAGTATAGATTAGTAAATTGAAGATACAGAATTCCATGGTTAAGCATCCTCAAAGATAAGGATCAATCATGACAGAATATTTGGCCGGTAAAGTGGGGAACACAATCAAGCATCAATAAATACTTGGGTTGATTAAACTACAAGGTTCTCAGGCCAATCAACCAATATTAAGGATCGCACATCTACAGGTGCTGTCAGCTGTCACTGTATTGGCAGTTATGTTTCCTTCCATCTCCTTTAACTGTGGATGGTCTGAAATATTGCAGGATGGCAATTAAGTTTGGACATCACTAGTAACTTCCCCTGCAGATTAATTGCTCAAGTAAGATTCTAACTAATGAAAGGTAATTTCACACACATCATAAGTGCTGAGAAGAGGAATGCATGCCAAGGTAGGATAACAGAGGTTAATATAATTTGAAGAACAGGAAATCATGAATGCAGAAATGCCCATTGCTAACTAGCAGTTAAAAGTCAATACAAAACCCACCCAAACATAAAGGCCAATATAGGAGATGATAGTAGACTTGGAGCCAAATAATCCTTGCCATTTCTTAACTATTCCCACTGAGAAAACAATGGTGTTTGTCATCACCATCGTTGTTGTAGGGCATTGCTTATAAGACTATATGCAATAGATCATACTTACCATGCATGCATTTGATGAAATTGTCCAGTTCTGAGAAGCACATTTCTCTTTGCATGAACACAGGAGCCAGCTGTTGGTATGTGAAGAAAGAGAGGTGGCGACGGTCGGGATCATTTCTTGGTTTTGCATTTTCTATGATTCTGATATATGTCTCTCTATCATGACATGGAAGAATGCTCTGAGCAGCTACTGTTACACCACGGTCCCAGGCAGAATTCAGCGCCTAGATAAGCAAATGCAAATCAAAACCTATTCTAGGTCAGTATCAGAAAAGGACATGTGGATGCAGGAATAATGAAATAACTACAGAGATCAAGGAGGAAAATATAGAAAATTATTGCAACCTGCCAGCTTAAACCTTCTGAGTCAGCCAATGCTTCATCATTTTCATGAGCCAAGGCCTGTGTCCCACAGCAGACAAATTTCATAGTAACAGAATGTTTCTTCAGCATGTCAAAAATCGGAGAATAGCCATCTTGGTTTGTAGGATTATAGAATCCTGCTGTAAGCTCCGCAGCATGGCTGGCAGTCTTGTACCACCAGTATACTGCTGGAATCTGCATTACTCATATAGTTAAAAAATTATGTTTCAGCAATCAAATTTCACAGAGGTCAGCAAAATATTTATGTCCAATTATATAGAAGAACTTCAAGATATGATACAGAAGATCCTTTTCCCTTGGATCCAGGTTAAATACCACTCACATAGCGAATGATCCCACAAGTGACAAGCATTAACCTATATATTTTGGGTTGGTATTATAACTATTTCTGTCTTAATTTCTATCAATGGAAATATAATCGGCTGATCTCTTTAAAGTTACTATCAAGGTATTAAATGCATATATTGGAGCATTTATCAGCCTACATTAAATGTAGTTACTATTTAATGTGACAAGTAGCTTTTAAACAGAAATCTGTAGAGGAATTACATAGATTGGAAAGCCAAATGCCTACAACTTCAAAATGATCCAGATTATAAGCAATTAAACAAGCTTTAGCAGAAAAAATCCAGTAAAAGTAATGAGCAATTGAGTTGTAGTAAAAGGATTACCAAAATAACTTAGGCATACCTTCACAACTATTTGTGTCCCTTCAAATGCAAGGTTTGCAAGCGATAATACTTGATCTGCATGGTCAATTAGGGTTTGTGCATACCAATGAAGGAAAAAACGTCCATAGTAGCTGTCGTAATCACCTCTATCACAGAAGAATCCAGTTTCATGAGGCCTTGAATTATAATGGCCAGCATTATCAGGCCCCCTGGCCCAGAATGTATGTCCACGCAACTTTGCTGCTCGTCGCAGATTCTGCTGCATGTACTTGTCATAGCACTGCCAAAGGTACATATCAATGAGAGGAAAGTAAACATTTTTTCAGCATCTGATTAATACTTACACTTATAATGTAATGGAATGAGATACATTTAAAAAAAACTGGATTCCTTTATTAAATTCCATGAAATATTAATATCAAAAGTATGCTTTGTCATCTTACTCTTGGTGGCGGTGTCTCATTAAAATTTGAAGAGCCAGACATATCTGATAATACTTAAGGGCTCACCTAACAAGAGATTATATATGTCAAATCATTCAGGGATATATGTCCAATCTAAAAGGTCACTCCACATTTCGTAACAGTGATAACCAAGCGTCGACAAGTACCAATAGAAATTCCAAAACAGAACCAAAAGAGCTTCCTAAAGCTCGAATAAACCCTTGTCCAACTTTCAACCAAGAAGTTACAGCTGTTTTATAAGAAGAAATCCAAATGAAAATACAATTCTTCCATGTTATAGTAGTGGCATTGGCCCTTACAATTGTATCACACTCGATCAATGTGTTAAAACAAGAATTTCCTTTTATCTGTTGATTGCATGACTTAGTTATGTTGTGGCAGGCATTGGAGAATGCGCTAAGATCTCTAGTTGTAGTCTCAGTGGTTTTGGCCTTTTCCCTGGATGGCTAGGATTCACTATAGGATTGAGTTCTCTACCACCAGTAAATATAATCCTAGAGAGCAATGACCTGGTGCTTTAACATGAGTTAAATATTATGGAAGAAAGTTTGTTACTGTGTATATTGGCTATCTTTTGATCTATTCTACTTATTTATTTATCTACAAACATTAAATATACTGTTTTGGGAAGAAGTCTTAAATGCAAGGCTATTAGATTGAATTCTGTAATTTATCTTTGCAAGAGTGTCATGGGTATTTCTGTACACTTGTCATGCATCTGGTAGAAAGTTATGAAAATGAGAATTGTAATTTCTAAGCAAACATATAGATGGGAAATAGTACAGGTTAACCTCAAAACAGATACCTGAAACTCACCGATACCAGGGTACCTCCATCCCATTCTTTCTGGATGTGATGGGTATTTCAACTCCCCTGAAGTACTTAGTCCAATTTCAACGGCAGTAATGAGACCCTCTTCAAATAAGTTATTGAATTCCATACGGAAGCTTCTCATGAAGTCAAAGCAAACCTGCATAGAATAGATTCAAATAAGTACCATTTGAAAACTCAAAATCTGTTCAAACTATCTACACCAAACAATGCCATAATATGTTTATAAGAAGTGAAAATAATGTGCTATAAAGAAATTGTTCAGGTTCCAAACAAAGCTTCCAAATATAATAACTGCAAAAAATCTCTCTGATGGCTTCTTCTAAGGCTCCTAGTAACATTAAGCAAAAGTAAAAAAATGAGAGTCCATGCATAAAGCAGGTTTTGGTAGCAAATAGAAATGCAGACAGAAGACAACCCCAGATGTACATAAAAAATGCAAATGACATGCATACAATATAATAAGTGCAAACCTATCTATGATGGCTTCTTATAAGGCTCCAAGGAACATTAAGGAAAATTCAAAAAAATCCATGCGTAAAGCAGGTTTGTGATCGGAAATAAAAATGCAGAGAGAAGAATAACATGCATCTACTCCTTTTTCATTTTTTTAATTAATCAGTTCAAGTTTTCTGTTTTCTTAGATCAAATTTTGTTCAAGAAAAAGAAAAACTAATATAATGTAGAGGAGTAGATTTATCAGAGGAAAGTATGCTAATAGTAATCAAATACCTCAATGCCAGTTCTTCCTCTTAATATGCGTTCCTTGTCAATACCCCAAGAAAGACATTCTGTGTTTCTCCTCCCTTCACGATCTGTGAAAAATATATCCTGATTATCTTTTCCAATCTCTATAACCCACTTCGGAAGGGAAATTAATATTTCACCAGATCCATTTCCTCCACACTCATGAAATGCCATTACAACCTTCAAAAGTTCGTAAAAAGTTACAAGCAATTTAAGGATATCCAGCAAATGTCATCTATGCTTTTTAGATGAAAAGTTAAAAATTATTCTATTTATAAAGCATCAAAGTAGAGAAAATTCCATTTAACAGTAAGAATGCGTTTGTGCCCGATAGCTATTGCTTAAATGTATGCTCACTTACATCAATCCGCTTTGAATATTATGGAGTATGGACTAATAGAAAGTTTTTTTTTTTTTTCTCAAGTGTCAATTTTTTCTAAAGACATTTATTTCTTAGAACAGACCAATAGGATTTTCATCCTGAAAACACTATCAGTCATATGGGAATGATAGAATAACAGGTTTTGAAACATGTTAGCAGTTCTCTTTTCTGAGATGGGAAGGAAAAAAATGTGCCAGCAGTTATCAGTATTCATTCAAATAAAGGTCCGCATTCTTGCTACTTTTTCCACAGTGGACTAGAGGTGTAGCATACAGACTAATGTCCATATGCTTATGTACTATAAGGACAAGGTTTATGAACAAATATACTAAAAGCACTTTAGTCATGTTGTATACAGAATTTTAAAAAAAGGCATGTGCAACACATCCAAATGCATTGAAGGAGGCAAAGGAGGGGGCAGGGGATCATTTTTACTAATCTTTTCACCAAGTATCAACTCAATCAGTTTTCCTATTGAGAAATGTAATAAAGTACACCTGGTTTGACATCATGGTTGCTTCCATTATTGAATTTCTGAAAATAATTTCGAGTCCAAAGCTTACCTTCTTCCTTCCTTCCCCTACTCACAAATGAACATCTCCAATCTCCATTCTATTGTCTAACACTCTGGAGTCTGTTCCTGATCTTAATCTGTCATATAAGTCAAGGATGCCTCATTTTTATCTTCACTGAAGTTTACCAAGTGTAACATAATAATCCCTTTTTTACCTGCATAACTTTCAGTGACTAATCCATAGCAGCATGATTTATAAATTTGAAATCCTTCAAGTAAACATCAACCTCATTTGTTACTACTACGTTGTCTAAGCATCTAATTTTCATCTAAATTGATTTGAATTTGGTTTCTTCAATCTATCAACAGTAAACTGTTCATGAAAACAAAATTCTTATATTTTTCTTCCAATTTTAATTTTTCTACAATTTCATTTAGTTTGGCTTCTTGATTATGCAGTTGCTATAGTCCAAAGACTCTTTAAGTGGGCTGACTTACCACTCCATTGCAACTTGCAAGATATAGATCTCTCATGAGGAACATGACATTGGTAATAGAAGCACAGTCTCATGGCAGTTATTGACTCCTTTCTGTTTCCCCTCCAAGATATTCAAAAAAAAAATCTGTATACAACTTTCCTCATCTTTCTGTTTCCCCTCCAAGAAGTTGGCTTTACTATTTTAAAGCACTAGCATAGACCACCTTAAATCCACAAAACTACTTCTCTCTTTCCACTTTCAACTATTAAATTCTTCAAGGGTGACTACAGAACATGTTTCAGTTCCACCTTCTTTTTCCAAATTCAAGTGCCATAAAAAAGCTAAATCAGACACTATCTAGCTGCATGTTCACTGAAGACCCCAAATATGCCATGTATTGAAGGAATGTATCCTGCTCTTGGGACAGTACTCGCTTCAATCTAGGCCATTCTAAGCCTAAAACTTTTAGAACATCGCGCGCGCACACATATATGCATGCATATGCACACACACACACACATATGCATGCATATGCACATGTATGTATGTATGTATTTAGTATGTATGTATATGTATATGTCTGTATATGTATAATGCATGTATATGTATGTATATGTATGTATGTATATGTATGTATATGTATAATGCATATATATGCATGTATATGTATATGTATGTATGTATATGTATGTATATGTATAATGCATATATATGCATGTATATGTGTATGTATGTATGTATATGTATAATGCATGTATATGCATGTATATGTGTATGTATGTGTGCATGTATGTGTGCATGTATGTGCATGTATGTGTGTATGTATGTATATGTATGTGTGTATGTATATGTATGTGTATGTATGTATGTATATGTATGTCTATATATATATACATACATATGTGCATAAGCATATGCATATGGATATATGGGTATATGGATATTGATATTTATATGGATATCTGTACATGTGTGTGTGTGTGTCTATCTTCGACAGTTGAACATAGCTTTTGCTGTCACACCATTTTTATTGACAAATGCAAATCTTCTCTAAATGTTGTTATTACTAGTATATCATTTATTATTTCAAAAGGTTTTCTTTTAATATTCTAATTTTAGGGTTAAAGGTTGCCTTGATTTTCTTCCTGCATTTGGATCCTTCCTGACCAAGTTGGTCTCGACCATTTATTACATTTCCCGACTAGATCCTCTTTCCAAAAATTTCATCCATCATGTTAACCTAAAGGTATTCCAGTAAGCTGATAAAAGTAGGTCTTTCTCCTAACAGCCACACTTTTCCTGCAATCATTAAATCTTCACCTCTATACTTCATTTGGCTTGACATTATTCCTTTAGTCCAATGTGTTAACCTAAAAATCTTTCAATAAGCTATGAGATGCGGGTGTTTGTCCTCGCAGCCACTTTTATCTTTTTCGCAACTTTCAAACCTTTACCTCTATACTTCCAAGAGAGATTTCTTGATGTTCTTCATCTACTATATATGATGTGTAAGAGTATAAGTCACAGAGGAGGAACCTCCTATCTTCCAGTCACAGACTTGCAGTACTGAAGTTCAAGTTCACATGTCATATATTCCTCCTCCACTTCTCCCTCCAAATAAATAATACTAATAGTAATAATAACAATAATAATAATAATAACAGAAGAGCCTTCTTCTTTTAAACACTTACAAAAATCAAACGTTCTTCCTACATTTAAATGATGGATATGCAAACCAATCATCAATTCTTATTTTAGATTTTATTTTTACATGCCAATTATCCTGGAGAGAAAATAAGAGACTCAGTCACCTCATCTTATAAGAATTTATTTATCCACATTAACTATAATGATTAAGACATAATAACCTATACTGAAAATAATGTGGATTTACATAAATTCAAATAGTGAGACATGCCCCAGACAACACTAAAAGAAGTGGTCCAAAATGTTATATTAAACTTCAAAAAAGGGAGAATATTATAACCAAACTGTTGTCAAGATGAAATTTAGTAAACCAATGAATGTGACTCCAGCGTATCACAGCACAAAACATGCAAATCAAGGTCCAAAATTTTCAATGGTAGAACCAGGGTTCGATATTGATGAAATTTAGTAAACCAATGAATGTGACTCTAGCGTATCACAGCACAAAACATGCAAATCAAGGTCCAAAATTTTTAATGGTAGAACCAGGGCTCGATATTGGGTTCAATATTTCATTATTGGCAACACAGAACCATGATTGTTCTTTAAAATCTATTTATGCAAGGCAGAGCTCCAATCATCTAACATCATAGATTACTGATGTATAATTTTATCTAAAACTTTTCAATTTTGGTACTTCTCAATTTTGGTGCCAACAAAAAAAGGACTTTTGGTGATGGCATTAAGGGATAAACATATAATAGTGCAAGTAGTAACAAACATTTTCGCTGAAGTGCTGATGAAAAGCATAAAATACGAAAGGAAATCCTGCATACATGTGTCATATATCATAATAAGCATTTTGAAGCCTGACCTGCAACTTCAGGTTAAACTCTCGAATGATATTAAACAGGTCACCATAACCAGACCATTCGTATTTTTGTGGACTCCAGCCTTCCACAATTCCCCACCAACAATCTACAACCACTCCATCAACATTTAAAGACTTCAGATGCCTTAGTTCTTGTCGTGTAGCTTCTGGGTCCACCAGTTGGCAGTAACTGTTGATAATGCTAGTCTACAACAGTTGCAACCAAGAATTCATTAAATGGAATCTAGATATGGCAACCAAATTTAATATTTTGTCCTGGAAGTAAATTGGCACTAGTGCAGCTTATCAAGAGGAGGAAAAAGGATGAAAAAGGAATGACAAGATTATGGGGTTCAAGAAGTATTTCTATTCATAATTTATTTGTGCCAAAATGGAGATAAAAGCATATACTTTGTAACACAAAGAACACTCTTATGGCATGCAAGGGATCTCTCTCCCACATATTCTTCTTAGGAAGCTTTTCAATTTCAAATTTTGTTCTTGCTGCTTGTGCAAAAAAGATGGACAACTTAGGGATACAAGGAGACAACTAGTAGTTTCATCCAATCCTCCATTGCAGTGAGTGAATTATAGCAACATTCATAGATTTACTGCCATAGGTGATGTACAAACAATCTATATTTCTATGTATTTTCGCAAACGTTATTATTCAAGTATATCGCTGATGATTGGGAGTTTGCGGTTACTCTGTTAAGTCTTGCTTGAGTTGAATCAGATTAGTATCAAAGAAAGTTTCCTGCCACTTTTTTTTTCATGAGGCTCAAACTGCAAGCTGGAGATCATCAATAAAGACAAAATTTCTACCAGGCAAGAGGGTTATAATCTTCCTTAAAAGCAGGTACCTTTTAAGATGATTATCACAAGCTTAGGAACAGATTGATCGAGACTCAAAAAGATCCATACAAGATTTGGTTTTAATGCCTATAGGTCAAACGTTGCTGGACCATCATTTAAGCTATCATTAGTATGGTCAATAGTTATATCCTTACCAGACAACCATTTAACCTATCATGCAACCTAGCATTTGGTGCTAATAGTTTTTAACTCAGGAATAACATTTTCCTTAACATTCTTATCCGTTCTTTTTTTTATACCTCCATTGATATATAATTTCCTCTTTCTTTTTGCAAAACTTACCACTGGAGCTACATCACAATGACTTGGAAATTTCATGAAACAATGCTGAGTTTTTGGAGTTGAATATTCCAGCCATGGAGAGGCTAAAGCCACGACTCACATGCTTTGAAAGCATGTGTTCAACAAGAGGAGAATGGTGCAAAAAATATATATATATATATATATAGAGAGAGAGAGAGAGAGATGGCAATTTGAATTTGAGAACTATTGAGGATTGAAATTTCAATGTGAATGCAAACACAATGTACAAATAAGGTGTTAAGACATGCTACTTATCTACCTTCCCTGAGAGGATTTTTGACCTTACAGGTTCTTTCTGCCTACTTGTGCAAGAACAGCTATACAAACTACAGTTCAGAAGAGTCCATGCTGGAGCAATCCAATCCCTCCGCTAGTGTGAACAATATGATGATAGTAGGTCTAACTTTGTTCAACTGTGTATGTTATTCAAAGTAATGGAGTTTTGTGTGATTTGCCTTTTACAACATGGTCTACATCAGTCGCATGTGCAATCTTGAATAATGAAAGTTTGGGAGATTAAAATCTAATGAGAACAGCATGACAAGAAAGAAAGAATAGATGGATGGAAGAAATAGTCAATTTAATGGCATTTCATTGTTGCAAAAGGAGGGGGGTAATCAAAAGAGGATAGTGGTTGCTACTTACAGGAAGCATCACATAAACTGGAATATATGGAGTTCCAACAAAATCACCATCATGCTCTGCAGGGTCTCGCATCAACTGAAGTTTAACCATCAACAAACAATAGTAAAATATGTTAGAATGTAAAACAGATTCTGGGTCAGGTATCTGCACACAGCAAAGGCCAATGGCACAAGGACAGCAGTTTTACTCCCAATGGATAGCAGTAGTTTCTAACAACAAATTAGCATAATAAACAAAAATCTTCTTGTTGACATAAGGTGAATTTATTCCCAGAACCTAATTGCTGGCATGTTCAAGTCTCCAACATGATAAAGTAAGTTGTTCTGCAGGCTCTCTCATAGCCTGCATACTTGGGACACGGCCTGCTTTTTTTATGTTAATATTGTTAACATCGAGGTGCTCAAGCAATTCAAACTTTCTTTTGACCAGGTATCTATATGTGCAATATTTTTTATTATATAATATGCAATTAGGTACCTGACTGTTATAAAGCTATAAATTTGCTTGTACATGGCGTACATAAATTCTGCATATCAGCTGATTATTTAAATACTAAGATAGAATGTATAACTGCTGCATATGTTTGTGAAATCTTCCGGCTATTGTTGCACTACGAATATCAGTCAAGATGCAAAATTTCACACTCTTTTACCTGATCAGCTTCCACGCGTTCTGGTGAGTTGTTTGGGCTGGCATTTATATATTTCTCACTTTTTGAAGATCCTTCTGCAACAACTGAATCTAGAGATGCCGGGGATAAATTCTCATCACTCCGGAGAAGAGATGCCTGAGAGTCTAATGTTGCTTTTATGGAACTGTTCTTCAAAGAAATGGTGGAGAGGGGGCTTTCAATTGACCTAACAGGAAATGGTGCCTGCATGCAGATAATTCACCCAGTAACTACCATGCTTGCAGAAGATGAAGCGACACACCTAACTGAGGTTTATAATTTTTCCCAAAATTTCATTAAAAATTATTATAGACCCTGTCTTTTTTGCTGTTAAACTACATAATCCAGCCCAAGGAGTCATCAAAAATAACATCATTTGACCCAATTAATCGAATGCTAAAAAATTCTTTTACGATTCAAACATCACTCTATGAATAACATTTTTGAGGCAATGCCCAACAAGTCCCATAGGGTATTGTCCATAATTTTAACAACTAACATGCAAGTTGTTCTAGCCCAAGTAACTTCTGCAGCACTGCATAACTTGGAAGTAATGCGGCCATGGAAGATTCACCATCAGTCTCCATTAAATGATTGTCCGACCATGCTGTTTGCATGATCCCACCAGCTTGGACAAGCGACCAGCTAACTATCTGCGAGGAGCTGTTTGACTGCAAACGTTTTATTGCAGGAATTTTTTTTTTCTATAAGTAAAAAGACAGTTCAGGCGAAACAGAAGCAGAGTACATTCGTTTTACGACTAGTTCAGACGAAACAGAACGAAGGAATATCGACCCTTCCTTTGGAAACCCAGCAATGGCAACATCAACCTAGTCATAGAATTCTTCTCGATGCCCCACCAGTTTTACAGAGGAAGCCTAGCAGACCCATCACGATACATTCCACATCTAGATTAAGTAGAAGAAGGGGAGGGGGAAAAAAAAACAAACCAACCAAACTCCGGGGTTTTGTCAAGAAAAAGAGTGAGATAGCAAAAATCAACCAACCATAGCGAAAGCCCCCATCTTCACGACACAGAAAGACATGGAGCGGAAGTAGTATTGGATCGAAAGAGCGAGAGAAGGAAAGGGGGGGAAGAGTGGAGTCGAGCATACCAGTGGAGTAGGGGGCGGAGGCGGTGGCTGAGGGGGCGGGGCCGCGACGGCGACCGGGGAGGGGCGGTAGGTGGTGCCGTCGGGATCGACGGTCCAGCCGGCCTCGCGGGCGAGGGCGGCGAGGACGTCGTTCATGTCGGCGCGGGCGGGGAGGAGGAAGTGGCCGTACTGGCGGAGGCCGGCGAGCATGCGGCTGGTGATGGACCGCCGGTGCCGCTCCCGGAGCTTCGTCCGCTCCTTCTCCTTCTCCCGCTCCTTCCGACACTTCCCCGACCCACCCGCCGCCGCCGCCGCCGCCGCCGCGAACCCCCGAGGGCGGCGCTGGGGGTGCTGGTCGGAGCTGTGGTCGCTGTGCTGCCGCTGCTGCTGCTGCTCCAGGTCCTGCTTCACGTTCATCGCTCGCCCCTCCCAAATCCCACCTCCAAGCCCTCCTCCCAAATCCCACCTCCAAGCCCTCCTCTTTTCTCTCTCCACCGTCCCTCTCGTTCTGGTTATTATTGGTGGGAGGGTTTTTTTTCTTTTCTTCTTTTTACCCCGCGTAGCAGCTCCCACTGAACTCCCATCCTATCAATATTCGATGCGGACAAAAATGACCATATATTAGACATTTCGATCGATTTTACTCATATCCTTCCTATTCGTAAGCCCAGCTCAGCTAATCTTTTGGGCTCTAGTTCGAGTCTCACGTGTGAGTACGTCACATGTGGCATCACTTCGGCTCCTAGTTTTGATTGTTTGTTTAGAAAAGAGAAGGGAAGGTTTTTTTTTTTGAGGGGGGGGTGGGGTGAAAGTATGCCCCGTTTGCTTCCTATATTTTCGAGAGAAGGGCGTTTGGTTGCGGACAAGGGATGAGCAATTGGGGATTGGGGATTGGGGAGAATTAATTAATTAGAAACTACGGAGTAGTGAGTAGATACATATGGGTGGTAGAGTTAGAAAGAATGGTAAAGATGGATAGAATACTCTGTGCTGTGCTCGCTGCTTCTCTTCGAGATCTGGTCGCTATACAAACTACGTGCAGGTTGGGAAGCCATTGTGCGTTCCAAATATGGAGATTCTTGCTTCATTCTTGAATGAGATTCTCTGGCCGTCATTCAATGGTTAAAGAAGATATCCCATTTTGCCGCAGTATTTCTTTTGCTTGAAAAGATCTTTCTGTTAACATCATCGCTTCAGAACTTCAAGATTCATCATGTTATGAGATAAGGTAATGTTGCTGATGGATCTCGTATTCACCCGGAGTTGGCCTTATTGCTGGAAGCTGATGCAAGAGAAATGTGCTATCCTCGCCCCCCATAGAACGATACTTGATATCTTGTCATTTCTTTCTTTGTTTGATTACTTTCCTGGTTGTTTCTATTCAGATTACCGAAAAAGAAAAAAGTAGCGTCACCGAACCGACTTTGCCACTTGGCGTGGAAGAAGTATTCTCGTCCTACTTCACCCATGATCCGTTAATGAAATAAAATTGGTTTATGAAATTCTTCTTGCTTGAATTCAGCATCGGAGGAAATAGAAACTTTAGTATGCTTCCTCCAAATAGTAGAAATTTTATAGCTCCATGGATATTAAAGTATATTTTCCAAGCCCTTTCACATGCATACCAAATAAGAAGGCTCATTTTCAGGGGAAAAAAATGCAGCAGAATGTTTGACAAGCAAAGATCTACTAGGGACTTCTAATTTCTTAGTGGGCTTATATACTTTTTTCTTGAAAATATTTTGTATATATAATGCCCATGCCAAGAAAAACTTTTCCACTCTTCATGCAACTGCACCTCGTAGGCCACTCTCTTCTTTCATATCAATCAGGTAAAATACCACTGAACAGCATTGAAAGATAATAAAAAGTACAAAATCAATGATTTTTGACAATTACAGATAATCAAATTTGTTGCCGCCAAATCTGGGCTAAGATCGGAGCACAGTTCGGACGATCCTAAGGTCAGCTGGAGACAAGCTGAGCAAGCAGAGAGAGGTCATTTACGACCTCTACTTTGGCCATTTACGACCTAGAGAGGTCGAGCGGCAAGCCAAGCCTTTGGCACGGGGATCGGTCTTCTGCTTGGGCCATTACAACCTAAGGAGATCAAGTGGCAAGCCAAAACTTTGGCCTAGGGGTCAATCTGCTTGGGCTATTTACAACCTAAGGAGTCCGAGTGGCAAGCCAAGCCTTCAACACAAAGGGCGGCCTTCTACTTGGGCTATTTACAATCTAGGAAGGTCGAGTGGCAAGTCAAGCCTTCAGCGTGAGGGCCGGCCTTCTGCTTGGGCTATTTATGACCTAGAGAGGTCGAGTGGCAATCCAAGCCTTCAACAGGGGGTGGTCTTTTACTTAGGCCATTTATGACAGTTCAATGTTAGACCAGCCTTGAGGAGGCCTCAAGCGTTCCTGGGGTGTCTCCTTTGTTGGGGCCCAAGCGTCCCTAGGATGACCCAACTTGAATACAATTGTCGCAGTCTTCCAATCTGAAAGACAAAAATATGACAAAAGGAGCTTTTATTAGAGATAAGTTCGGGAAACAATGGACCTTATTAATAATAGGTGTGAGGATTGTTGTAGTTTCAACCTTGTGGGATTGAGATGTCGCTGAGGTGCCCCAGCCTGTACGTTGAAGACTTTCAATTGCTGATTTCGAGTTCCTTTGAAGGCTTAAGTCTAGTGATGAGGACTTCATGCTTAGTTTTGTTGTTTGAGGTGGAGAATTTGAATCAAGAAGTGTACCCCATGATTACTCTGTCAGGGCTAGTGAGTATGGGACCGGTCCCGCTACCGAAGCCCACACACATGCAGGATCCATGGTCGTTTGATGGTCATCCTTTTGATGAGCTTAATTATTTGAGGCACTCGGGGCCTCGGTAGGTCTGCTAGCAATGGTGTTGATGATGTCTGCTATCGGATGATTGTCGATCGATTTCAGAGGTGGTGGATCAGAGGCTATGGTGGGTGCTCCTTAGTTTTGCTAAGGGCGCACATACCGGTCAAGCTGCCTACGCTGAATGAGTGCTTCAAATTCGTTCTTAAGCTGCATGCACTCCTCAGTGGCATGGCTACAGTTTCGGTAAAAGTGACAGTACTTTTTCTGACCTCTCTTAGTTATCGGGCCCTTCATTGGATGCGGAGGGTGCAGATAGCCTTGAAGATCTAGGCCCTCGAGATAATGAGAAGGGTGTACTTCCCAAACTTTTGAGGAGGGTTCTTGGCCATGACAAGGCTCTCTCGTGCCGAGATGAGACACTCCTTGGCTCTCTTCCCTCCTCGCTTTCCCCTTTTACTCCTTGAGGGATCTCCAGCTAGTAAATTCATGATGGGAGGCCATAGCTTCCTACGCATTGGCATGCTTGTCGGCCCACACCAGCATTTCGGCAAAGTGAATGGGAAAGCACTTTGTCATGGAGAAGAGGAAGCTTGACGGCCGTAGGCCGCCCTTCATCGCTGACATCAACCGATCGATCTAGGTCCCGAACCTTCAGCATCACCATATTGAAGCTGCTAATAGTCCTTGAGGAACTCTTTCTTTTTCTGCATGATATCAAGGAGTGCATCCGAGCCGCAGCACCATATTCGGCTGGAGATGAAGTGTGTCGCAAAGTGACAAGCGAGCTGCTCGAAGGAGTGGACGAAATTAGGTTAAAGCCTGAAAAACCAGAATCGAGCTACCTTACGAAGGGTTGCGGGGAACATCTTGCAAAATACAGTCTCAGTAGCTCCATTTAGCATCATGAGAGTTTTAAAGCTCTCAAGAGAGTCTGGAGGATCCGAGGTGCCGTCATACGGCTCTACTTGGAGCATCTTGAACTGAGATGGAATCAGTTCCTCCATGATCCGCTTGGCGAAGGGTGGCTCCAAGGAGAAATTGAAATCATTGTTCGCCCTGAGATCCTATCTCCCGAGGACTCAAATCTGCTAACCCATTTTCTCGATTCTCCAATTGAGCTCGGCATCTTGTCGAGACAGAGGCTCCATGAAGCGAATGGGTGAGAGGCACTAGATGGAGACCTCACCAAAATGGGGGTTGGAGTATGCTATTTTCTATTCCAATTGGGATTGCTCCACAGAGTATGCCAGCACTGGTGAGATCGTTCCGAATTTTGGCATTGGGAGCAGTAGCTAACTATGTGCATGTCATGTGTCAGCAACCAAGAGTGTTGGCTGGGTTGGCTAGATTCTAGCTATACTAGCTCTGGTCATGTCGTTGCCTACTATAGAACCTAGACCGCCAATGCCAGCGTATGTATCTGTTGAATGAGCAGGTCGAACTGCTCATAACCCACAGGTGCAGTGGGCCATTCTAGTGGAGTTGGCCCTAGGCTTTGCAACGACCCCCAAGAGGTCGGAGCGTGGCGCTGCAAAGCACTCAATGCATCGTGGACTCCTTGCATCTTCATGTTGGTTGTCTGTCCCCTCGATGGGTGTCGATGTTGCTGGGGGCTGGTGAGCCTTTCCTCTAGTTTCTATCTGTTGTCGCCAAAACTGGGTTGAGGTCGAAGTGCAGCTCAAACGATCCTGAGGTCAACTAGAGATGAGCTGAGCAGATTGATTGAGGTGCCGGGGGTAGATCTCCTTTGTGTGTGGCCTGCAAAAAGTCAACTTGTTAGAGAGATTCTAGTGGGGTTCCTTTCATTGCCTAAGTCAGAATCAAGGGGCAATAGTGTGGAAGTAAGAGAATTTCAGTAGAGTATAGGCCCTATGAGAATATTATGTATATACCTTAGGTCTTCCGGGCTGCCCCTTTATATAAGAGAGTGCAATTTGTCATTACTTGACCTGACGTAGCATACCATGATAGTCAGGTAACAGCAGTAGTACGGCCGAGGCATGGGTGCTAGTCCGTGTGGGAGGTGGACAACACCGATGAGGCATAGGTTGTGGTGCTTCCACGACTTTAGGTCGCCAATGTTGTCAGTTGTTAGGACTGTCAGTCCTTGTCGACATATATTGATTGTTCTCCTCGGCTAATGGCTCCTCGGCTGGGATCAGGGTCGCTCATTTTGGTCAGTCGGCTGCTTAGCTGGGGTCGAGGCCGTTTTCCTCAATTTACGTTCGGGGTCGAGATGGCAGGTCTGATCCGAGATCGAGGTGTCCAACATTTTTCTCAACAAAATTTATCAAGTTATACAAATGGAATATAAAAATTCTTAATTTTCCATGGATCACAAAATCATCCATACTTCCTCTGACATGTACACAAATATTTAAATTTAGTTTCACTTAAAAGATAGTAAATTGTTTTCCTATAAATCTTTTTGTTAGTTTAGAGCTAATTATGAGCTGGGTCTTGAGCCTCAACTATATCCATTTTCGACCGGGTGATGACCATCTCTAGTCCCAACCAACACACACACATGAAGGAAAAAAAGAAAGATTTTTCATTTTTTTCAGGTAGAGCCCATCTATTTTTTGCCTCTCATCTATAAAATTTGGTAATTTATATTTGCTACAAATCTACTAAGAAATACTTTGGAATTGTTATGGCAGATATTATTGTATTTAAAATTTCAAGCTAATGTGCATGCGAGTCTCTTATTTTAAGCTTAATATCAAATTATTATCACCTTGCATAAAAGGATGCATGATTGTGATTAATTAAATAGTTTACTAGCTATTTCTATTGAACAATAATCCAATCCCTCATCCACATCCTTAAAGATATAGTATAGTTTGGACAGGCACATGGAAACCAACAATGGATATGCAATGCATGCTAAAAAAGTAAAATAATAAAAAAAAAGTCCAAGGTAAGGTCTATCAAATGGGTATCAAGAACCATGCTGGTACATTACTAGTTCAGTACGGTATGAGATATATATCATACCAAGACAAACTTCCAATATTTTTCTCAATTTCACGTATGGTTCTACCTGAACGACACTTGATGGTACACATGCTGGCCATGTTACCGCATGAAATTGGAAGGTAAAGATTGGTACCATATGGTATAGGTAGTTCTTCTCTGTTTGGATTGGTAATAGCTCATACACCAAACCGAGCTTTGCTATCTACTTAGGCATAATTATGATATATATGAATATTTAAATTTAATAAATCTAAATAGTTGTGGTTTATTTATTTTTTATAAATAATCTTCTTGGCATAGTTGTGGTTGTCCGCTACTAGGGCATTGTCTTTCGTTATTATTTGCAAAAAGTTAGCTCGACGACGGAGAACAATTTGTGTCTAGATGAGCCTCTTATTGAAACCATGATCCTTTTTGTTACAGCAACTTCCACATGTTCGTTTTGATATAAGCAACAACAATAGAGGAGGACTCCACACACATTCCCTGCCCCCATAAAGGACATCAGGATTCCTCCATGCCTTATATCTCAGCGAGTCAAAAAGAGGCGAAGGCATCTCAGGAGTCATGGCATGGTGCTTGGCATGAAAAAAACGAGAAATCACACCATTGTCAAGAGTCAAGTCCACTTAGAAGTCATCTATAAGTGGTAGCTCCATAACCCAAAACCTTCTATAAGCCATCCCAACCTGGTTTCTATCGACCACATGCATAGCAAATACCATAAGCTCTGTTCATCTAGTGGATGTCGAGTATTGAATGCGAGAATTGGAGGTGATCAAACTCACTGCTGCAAAAAAGAGTCTGGTTTCCTCCAATGTCTCACCTTCACTGCTCGACCGTAGGAGAATGTGGGGCGCTGAATGTGAGAATTAGAGGAATCTGAACTCGTGGAAGTTGATTGTTGGAGAGTTCAGTTTCCTCCAATGTCTCACTTTCGACAGCTCAACAATCACAAACTCGGCTCATGGGTTTTCTTTTTCCCGGGCTTTGGATGAGGATTGTAGGGCACCGAGCCTTCCCAGATAATGGCGGGTTCGGTGTCCTCCAATATCTCACCTCCATCCACTCCAAGTGTGATTTGGATTCAACAAAGAGGAGTAGGGCTCTGAACGTGAGAATTGGTGGAAATCAAATCCATTCGTGTTTGCTTCGGTGGGTTTGATTTCCTCCAATATCTCACCTTCAGCTGCTCTACTATTTCTCCCGTGCTGCAGCCAGTATTTAGAGCAGGCAAGCTAGTGATAGTTGCAGGAAGCAGCTCTATCTTACAGTAAGCTTGGCTTTCTCCTGTCATCTTGACTAAAATTGACCTAGTAATTACAAGTATGTAAGCATCCACTTCTACATTGTGTAGTATAACGTGCACTCATCTGAGCATTGGGGGCAAAATGGCCAAGTTCAAAGCAAATCATTTTTTGCCAAAAAAAATGAATCCAGCCCATTTTTGAAGAAAAACATATATAATTCTTTTCTGCAAAAATCCCCTTGGTAATGAAGTTTTCTTTCATACCATGCAAACCTTAACTTGATGGCCGGAATAAAGAAATGCCTTCTATGTGATAGATTGAAGGAAGCACCACGGACATGATAAAAGAACATAGGATTTAACATGGAACACCGATCTCCCACCAAAATTACGTGGACCTCCCAAAGGTTGAGATATTCCATAGCAGCATACTTATGGTAAATATGCAAATCCCTTGAGCATAACTCTCCATACATGACCAACGCCATACTCTTCTCATTTACAAATGCATCTTAAGAACGTAAGTCATGCTTCAGCTAAAATAGTTTGCATCGTAAGAAAAATAATAATCCATCTTATTGCAGGTGAGTATTTCTATTTGTATTCCAGATCTCAAAGTTTTTAGTTTAAATACATCTGTTCGCACATGTACATGTACAATGATTTTCCAGTGAGAAATAACTCTAGAAATACATGCATGTTCCGTATTCTCTTTATATATATACAGTGACCGCAATATGCCATTTCACTGTTTCACCAACAATGCCTCCAACCTCCTCCTCCTTGCGGCATGCTTCAGTTTCTCCAAGGCGACAAGCCCCACTTGCCTGACTCGTTCTCTCGATAAGCCAAACCTGATGAACAAACATCACCATCAGCAAACATATGTTTTCGAGTGTCACTCTGTAGGTTATAAGGTCTGTTTGATTAGGTGCAGCGCAGGAGTAGCTGTGCTTAAGCAGCTGTGTTTAACCTCCGAAAACAAACACATTTTGGGATTCTACTTACTGTCCGCTGATATCCTCCCAAGTATGGGATTCATTTCCTATACCATAATAGAGCCTAATTATGGCTCTCTCCCGTTTGCTAAGGGTCGCATGCAGAAGCTTGTTTACTTCATCCTGTAATGAACAACACAGATGGCAAAAATAAACCAGAACCCAAGATGAAAGCATGAATCCGACAATAATTTGACATCCAATCAGGACCATGAGGTGAACAATTGACTTATCTTTAAGAATGTAACTTATTATGCAACAGAATAAATAAATACATACAGAATATTTACATGAGTAAGAATGAACTGTTTATCTTCATTATTTTCACAAAAGCGTATGCTCTACAAATACCTTGAGAGACCAATCTTCAAATCCATGCCACGGAATATTTGCAAGGTTCTTGTCTGCAATATACTAAATTTAAAGCAAAGATAATATCAGGTTTACGATATACAGATGTTTCGACTGGGAATACAGTTTTGATTTGAAAAATGAGTAGATAAACATACACTATGAAGAGTCTCGCCCGGAAGTCCATTCAGTGAGGGAAAGGCTTCCCTATCAAGAGAAAATACCTTGCTGACAGCCTGCATTCTGACCGTTCATAGTAAGAAGAAAAGAAATATTAACAGCATCATATAAACCAACATCAAAAGGTTGGACGAATGTAAAAGGGTACCTCTGTAGCATTCCTGACTTTCTTTGGCGACATATTAAGGGACTCCGCAATGTTCTGACAAAGATCAAAAGAAAATAATCCATTCATACAGATGATTAGACATGTTATTCCACCTATCTCCACTTACTGTTCGTAAGCCTATAAAGGACTTGCAACCATGGTGCTGAGATTACTTTCTAACTAATATGAAGAAAGGTTGATTTCCTAAATGCAAAAAAAAAAAATCTCAGCCATGAAAAAAGGAGTTAGATGGGGAGGAGGAGGAGAAGGAGATGAGTAAGGATTATAATTGGCATCAAAACCCAATTTTGCACCACATGAGAAAAAAAATAAAGGACGCACGTGTGAAGAATTATGTAGTTTCATGGCAAACATCATCAAATGGTTTTTTTCAAGGCCATCTATGTTATTATGATCCAGATGTTACAAGGAAACTGAAAATCAAACAACATATGTTGCTGAAGTAAAACAAATCCATAGCTGAAAAATTAAATTAGGTTAATACAAAAAATAAATTAGGTAATATAAATTAAGTATGTTGCACTTACGTAGTATAAGCCCATAATATCCCTATATATTCACAAGCCATGACAGACGATGCTGTACTTATGTATATTCCACCAGAGATGGAAAAACATGAAGAAAATAATACTTCTTTAGTCACTTAAATGCAACAAATTACTTACATCTATTGATGGCATAACTCCTTTATCTTCCAATCTAATCTTTGCATTCCGAATCAAACTTAATCTTTCATGTAAATGGGAAGGTAGCCTTAAAGTTCTGGAGTTTTCAACCAGTGCTCGTGAAACACCCTAGCAACAAGAGAAAGCCAAATGATTAGTCTTAGTGCACCAAAAAAAAACACAACTGAGTTATATGCTATTCTAATTTCACACATAAAGGAAGAGCTCACATTATAGAGGGACTTGCTGAAACTTGATGGAAGAAGATTGTTCAATTTTGCTTAAATTATAGACCTTAATCCTTTATCATACACATATTCCACATACTCTTAAATAAGGTAAGCTGAACTAGACCAGACCGCCCGGTTCAGCTTGTACCGAGCCGACCTGGTTGGGAACTGGGTCGGTTCGTCTATTAAATTCAGTTCCTGCACCGAACCGGCCAGAACCAGACCGAACTGGACGAAACCATTCGGAACCGGCCGATTCCGTTCTGGTTCGCACCGAGCCAATCTGGTTTGGAACCGGGCCTCCTCCCCCTTTTCTTCTTCTGTTAAAGAAGGTGGCCTTCCCAACATTTTCTTATTTGTTTGGTTTAGACTTTAAAGTCTAAACAGCTCCCCCTTCCTCCTAATTTGCAAAATCACATCGATTCAGCATGATTAAAGGAAGATCCTAGCATAAATAAAGTATGCTTCCACTTTTCTGTCTCATTTTCTTTATTTTTTTGGGGGACTTCAAAAAATAGCTCGAAATTTGCAAAATAAGAAAAAATCATGCCAAAATTTTTGATTATGGGCTTATTTTATGATATATTGTAGATCTATGGATGATCTACACGATAACATAAATTTTTTAAAATTTTGAATTATATATAATTTTTAAAAATTAAAAATATATTTTCAGATTAATATATATATATATATATGCATGCTGCATAGGATAGGGACCACAGTGCACGATCTGGTGGAGCTCGTCAGGATACAATTGCATATAGGAGATGGGCTCCTCCAAGTCATTCAGGAGGACACGATGTAGCTGCAAATGACATCACACGTGGAATATGATCCACAGATGTCTCAAGTTTCAAGTTGTATACTGGATCCATATTATCTGCAATCATGGACAACCTATGACCCATATGGATACAGATATGGATATGGTGCGTCTGAGGCATCTTCCAGTGGCTACTATCCTATGCAGTGCGGAGCATCTTACGGATTGAATTTTGCTGTTGGCTTATTCGGATGGGTCTTTTTACAGATGTTTTATCAGCCAGAGGATACCTCTCAGTGCTAAAGCTTTAGCACGAGATCTGAGAGTGTTTATAACTAGCACGTTCCGTATGAGATGAATGCACAAGACTACAACACCACTTGGCTAGAGGGATGGGCTAATCTGCCTCCTAACTATACTAATGATCCGGATATCTATGAAAGGCATTGCCACTCGATGAGATTTAAATATCGGTATGTATATTCTACTTTAAATATATGTAATTGATTGTATTATTTTATATTTTTATTGCAATACTTGATTTGAGGATATTTTATGTTGCTTCTTGTAGCATACAACATCTCACTAATTATTTTATATTTTGTATCATTTTAAAACAATAATATGCATCATTTATGTTAAACTGGAATCATAAAAATATCAAAAAACATAAAAAATATCAAAAAAAAAATTAAAAATATCAAATTAGACTTAAAATTATTAAAAAATTTGAAAAAGATTGATTACCAATTAATTGAACTTAAAAAACTCAAAAAAATATGGGCGTGCCGGTTCCATGTCTCAGATCGGTACTGAATCGGTACCGCACCGATCCGTCCGCCGACCGGTATGAGTCCCAATACCGGTTCGGCGGACCTTGCTCTTAAATATCAGATAGTAATGCTTTTGCCATACCCCATGCAACTTCTCCACTCCTCCATAAGTGGCTAGAATTAGGTCCTCTCACATCACCATAATTTCATTACCTGTGCACCATAATAACTAACCTAGCAACAACAAAGCCAAATTAAAACTCTAATAATACTTATTTATCAATTGCCACCCTGTGTATTTCACCATTACCCTTCCACCAGGGATCTCTTTCAGTTGGATTTGCATTTTTTGTTGATTCCTAAGGAAATAACTAAAAGAGAAAATTAAAAGTGAAGTATTGGTGAAAATGGAATTTTTTTCAACGTCATCCTCTCCCTCAGTATAGGTATCATCTTCTGGCCAGATCATCTTTGGTCATCAATAATGGTTTCATTGGACTGCATGATTTTCCCAGACCAGTGAAGATCAGGGTAGTGCGATGCCATGGAAAATAAAGGTGCAAATGTAGAGCTCTTCTGACATATTTTCCCTCACTTTTCAGAGCTATGCTACAAAAGAAAAAAATAATTTATCTTGAAGCCAGAAATCCAACACCTAATCATCTGATCTTATACTGTAATAGAACAGAGAGGAAATCAACACTTTATTAACATGTGACTATCATCCAGATATAATAAAAATCCTGAAAATAATCTTCCATAGGCAGGAAAAAAATAATGCAAAAGTCATAACTATGCCAACTTAAATATTAGCATTATAGGTAAGGACCGTGCATCTGGTAGAACAAAGAGAAACAAATCAGACTGGAATCTCAAATAAGGTAAGCAACCCGATGTCGTACTTTAAAAAGGAACCAGGACTACAGATTTTCTGAAAATGGAATCTATAATCCGCAATTCATCCTACATAATCCAACCTATTCAACTCATGGTTCCAACTAGGCACAGCCAATTAGACTTACCTGACGTATCCACCAGTAGACATAAGTTGAAATTTTACAGCCCTTTGAAGAATCAAATTTCTCTATCCCACGAAGCAGTCCAATCAAACCACCCTACAACATAAAAATAATTTAGACTGGACAAACCTATGATGGTAGTGCAAAAGTAAGAGGAAGACAACAGGATGTACCTGAATCAGGTCAGCCATCTCAGCACCCAAGTTATCATATTTTTGGGCTATAGACATGACCAAGCGAACATTACTCATTGCTAGCTTCTCCCTTGCTAGAGAACATTCAGTTAGTTTTGAATGCAATTCAGCATGCGACATCCTCAAAAAAGATGCCAACTGCTTATCAGAGGGTTCAAACCCCAATTTTTCCTTCAGTCTGAATCAACATCAAACTCGATTAATGGATATGATAAATTTACAACATAAAAAGGGAGGAAGAGCATGCAAACTAGTAGTTGCTGAGTTCAAGTTTCCTTTGATAATGCAAGGAAAATATAACAAACTGAATATAGAAGCTAGGAAATGGAAAATGGGTAACATTCCTTGTAAGGATACATTTGCTGAGGGAGAATTATCAAATTTAAAATCTACTTAATAAATCCTATTTCTATCATTTACATTATTTTTACTTCTCATATTCCAGCAGCAAAAGATACTATCTTTATAAGGATACTTATGCTGAGAATAATGGTAGTCCCTAAAACAAGAATTGTCATTGAAAAAATTGAAATTTTAACTAATTTTATGTAGGCTTCTTAATTCTACAAGATACTCATTGAAGAGAAATGCATCATAGCTAGAATTTTTTTTTTAAAAAAAAAATTGCTTCACAAAATTGACATAAATCATATATGAAATTATCAAGGTTCTCTTTCTCATTGGATTCTCTAACTAGAAGGAGGTGAACTAACATCAGACAAGTAGGAAAAGCAGTGGCACAAAAAGATTATCAAGCAATGCTTTTAAAGTAAACGACTCCTATCTTTTATTAGAGCAATTTACTTACTTCATTCTCTTTTCCTCCAAGGAAAGACCAGCCCTGATTTTCCTTGACAAATGCACAACTTCAGTATGAGTGAGCAGGTTTTCACTTACTGTGCCCCTCACATAACCTCTTACACGCGTCTGCAGCAATTCAGGACTAACAGTGGAGTGAAGCTCTTTTCCCTCTTTCTCTCCGTTAAAAGGTTCCATATAAGCACTCCGATTACAACATCTCCTCCGGGTAACTGTTCTCCTTTTCCGAGCAGAAATCCCTGAACGAATAACTTCAGTTTTCTTGCAGCTTTCTCTAGGATCATCAACTGTCTTTATCTGTTCAAAAGGAAGCTTCCATTGTTTTTCCAGCATAGACTTCTGCAGCAAAATTAGGACCTCTAGAGAATATTCAAGGTCGGATTCACCATCCTCAAGGGGATCAGGCCTCCGAAACCAGGCATCAGCGGTCGAAAGAGCAGCAGTATCGACATGCTCTTTAAGCGCCTTGATAGCTTGCGAGTGCCGATTTGATGGGATATTTGTGCCAAAATTAGAGGATCTTTTTGCAGCTATCATATTCTTGGTTGAGGAAGTTGAAAATTGCATTGATCCATGATCTGGAACAGCGTACAGCTTCTCAGCAAGATCGGCTGGATAGAATGAAGTGCTCAGAAGCCTCTTTCCGGTGCTTAGCCCAATAACTGCAGCCGTTGCCATGATCCTGCTTCTTATGTCTGCGCATTACCATCACACTTTGTCAAGAACCCTGTAGAGCCAAAACCATGTCATCTGAACTTTAAGATAATAGCAAGCCACCTAACAACAAAATGATATGCCTTCACCGTCTTCGAGAGAAGCTCCAGAGCACCTCAAATTCAGTTACTGGTGATAAGATGAAAGAGATGATCAAAATGCCATCTCACAAGAACAAAGAATCAGAACCAACATATATAAATAGAAATTCAATCAGACGAGCTTGGAAAGAAAAGAGAGTAAGGAACGGTGGCAGAACAGTACACAGCAAGTCCGTCCAAACATCTTTCAGTCAAGAACTTAATCAGAACAGATTCTTAAATGATAGATAACTAGGATAGTCGAAGAAAACATGGGAATTACATAAGAATCTCTTTCATCAGCCGTATAAAGCAATAACAAAGCAAGGACAGCTTTGGGCGATCACAAGTCCTAAATAGCACATAAATGTTGTAGGAAAGGGATATAATTGGCATCTGATCCACGAGCAACTCTACAGAGGGCAGAGCTCAAATACCTCTACAACCAAAAGTTGACGGAAAGGTTTGAAAGGTTGCTTGCATGACACCAATCAAGTAAATATTCTTACGAAACCAAGAGATGTCAAAACAAATTACATGCAATAATAATGGAAGTCATCAGAGTTGTGCTGATAGAGCTGGCTCTAGTCTCCCAGGGAAAATTTGCCAAGGAATTCCCATGCACTAAAATTCAAATCCAAAGAATATTTTAGAAACACAAATTCAATGACAAGAAGAACAACCCATGTTCAAATCCAAATGTTGAAAGGAGAAAGACGAAATAGCCGAAAGAATAAATTAATTTTGGCCTTCAAAACCATGTGCATGTCAGTACATACCGATTGATTTGATGTATTAACCACAAATATTCAGGGACAGGATTTCCTCTTTTTCCTCTACTGCCTGACATGCCATGGCTAGAATCATTAATTAACACTGAGAGACTTACAGGCAATCAAAAACAAAAAAAGAAAAAGAACATTAAAATCTATCAGGTTCGATCATTAAATTCTATCTAACATCAATAGCAAGAGACCATCTGCTGCAGTCGGGCGGGCATGGAAAACTGGTGCTCTCAGAAAAAATTAGCAAGTGGGCAAGTTCGGAAAGAAATGATATAGCTTACAGGAATCAGAAATGAGCGAGATCTCTTGTGTCATAACTGAAGTGAAAAGAAGAAAAAAAAGGATCAATACCGCACGACACGTCCACATGAATAACTCATAACCGGAGAATTACCGGGAAAAAAAGTTGGCGGAAATGAATCCAATCAAAACCAGGAACCAAGTTTGGGTGATCTTTTATCAGTTAGATAACTCAAATTCTACAAAAGCTAGCGTGGGGTACCTGAGCCCGAGGAGATGCAGGCAGGCTGGACGCTCGGTTGGTTGGTTGGTTGCAGCGGTGAAAACGGAGAGACCGGCTCGCTCTCTTACGGCGAAGCTGGCGAGCAAGCTGCGGTTCGGCCCTTTTGTTTTATTATTATTATTATTATTATTATTATTTTATTATTATTATTGTTATTCTTATTTATATTATATGATTTGTTTTTGTGGAAAAGGGGGTGGGGGGAGGGGATATGGGTGAGAGGATGGCCATTGGTTGGAGGAGATATTTGTCGGGCTCGAGTGGTGCGCGTGGTTCCTTCGGGCGCCCACCCCCAACCTCAAACCACAACCTCAACCTCAACCTCCGGCCCATCCTCAGCTCGGCAACCCGACAAACAAAATACAACGCCCATAGAAACAAATCCAACGGATCCCACGCCATCTCTTCAACTCGTGGGGATCATTTCAAGTAAATGTTTGAGGGCGCCCCCCGCGTACCAACAGAATATTAGTCTTTCCAACCATGTTAAGATCATCAGATTTATCAATTCGAGATTATCAATTGTGACAGCAAAACGGTGTGACTTTTTATCTGAGAACGCAACTTCATTGCCACTGCTGTATCCAATTGTTGTTCGAACTTGTTCATGTGCACAGTACTACTTCGAAAGAAAGTATATGATACAAACATAAACAACAAATCGTTCTCTATAAAGCTCTAACAGGAACCTGTTGCTCCAGATTACACATTTTGGAAGGAGGACCTACGTCCGAGCTTTAACAAGAATTGATTAAAGCCAATAATAAAGGAGGCATCCCAGGTTACTGCCCTTTAATAGGAACTGCCCCTAAGGCAGGGGATGGAAGCTTACGGTTCAGATATGGGGCCTATGAATCAGAAGACCCTCCATCTGGCAAGGTTCCTCATCTTTCTTGTTCTTCCACTTCATGAAGATTCATATTTGGACTCAAAGTGTAAGGATCCGTACGGGCGTATGTTTAGTCACACATCGGTTATTTGCTGGGTAGATCTTGGGTATACAGAATCAAGAAATCCAAATAATATCTTTCGGCTAGCCATTTTGGGTGAAATTCTGGGTTGTTACAAAAGAGTACCAAAACTTACTACCTTCGTGACAAATTTTAAGAAGCTGGTCATGTTTCGTAGGCTTCAAGTATGCATAGCCTTGGAAACTCGCCTATCAGGGTCGAACGCAATGCCTTTGCCTAGAATATTAAATAGAGTTATCCCTTCCCAAGACCTCTCTGGGGGTTTTATTACCATCTGGAAGAAAGAATTGGGGAATGTTTGAGTTCACCTCTACATCTGAAAAATGTTTCTATGGTGTTTTTTCCCTCAGCGATGATGCTTAAACCTAATCACTCTATTCCGAAGTGTAGGAACCCTAACTTGCCTTCTCACTGCAGACCTATTAATTACCTCGTGTGGCACCATATATAAGTTGGTGGCAACAATTTTTTCCTCCGTATTCCGAATGTTATATGGAAGCTTATATCAGAAAAATATGCCACTTTCTCAACGCATATATTCATCTGCTGCATACATCTCAAAGCAATCAGTGGATGATCCGGCAATGGATTCACTCGAAGGAAAGCAAATCCTTCTTTCACGCAAAAGCTTGCACCCCAGACCCTTCTCTGTCTACATTATGCCCACTTATTCACCAAGATAAATATTCTTGTCCAAGAGACTATCATGTTGGTTTACCTTATGTCATTGTCTCATCTACTAAGCACAAATCATCAAGCTTGGGCATGTTTCATCATGAATGTTTGTCCAAGATGTTAAACACCTCGAATATCATCAATGCCTCCTTCATAATCATGTCAACATTTATAGAAATTGTTGGGAGGGGGGGGAGTGCTGAAGTTAGTCCCACATCGACTAGTAGCGGAAATGTTTTGCGCCTTAAATGGGAGGCTCAATAACCCTTTCCTCATGAGCGCCCTTTTGTGGGACAAAATCGTGAGGAGGGCTCCGGGTACGCTCGACCCCCAAAGCGGACAAAATCGTGGGAGAGGCAGTTTCTTTCTCTACTCGGTCGGTGTGGGCTATGCTGTTGCGCAAGGCTCCGGCCAAAGCGCTGTCCCCGCAACAGATGGCGCGCCAGTAGAGCTGATCAAAATCTGGACCGGGCCGAGCTCTACAACAGAAATTAGGCCCGATGGCTATGCCCAGGCCCGACCCGGCCCGTCGGGCTTAATTTTTTGTCCAGGCCCGACCGGGGCGCCCCTTGCCGCAGGTTACCCTCTAGGACTGGGAGACACATTGAACCTTTCCGCTAGAGGAGCTATGTTGTGGGGGGGCTGCTGAAGTTAGTCCCACATCAACTAGTAGTGGAAAGGTTCTGCGCCTTAAATGGGCACGAGGGCCCTTTTGTGGGATAAAATCGTGAGAAGGGCTCCGGGTACGCTCGACCCCCAAAGCGGACAATACCTTGTGGGGGATGCGGTCTCTTTCTCTACTCGGTCGGTGTAGGCTATGCTGTTGCACGAGGCTCCGGCCAAAACGCCGTCCCCGCAACAGAAATCAATGGGCAGTGTCTAAGCATAATTGATTCTGAATCATGTTAAAGATGCATGATATAAAGGTTCATATACAGCACTTGTTTCTAGATTGTACTGCATAAATTCTTTTGCAGTGTCTTTGTAATTGATGCTGCATCGTGTTAAACACGCATAGATATATATAGGTTCATAGAACTTGTTTCTAAATTGTACATCATAATCTTTCCTGTAATATATATGAAGAGCAATGGCAATCTTGGCCACAGGCAAGCGGCTTTACATTGTTGTAAATAAGCACCCAAGATGTCAAGGTTCGGAATTGAAAAAAATTCAAAAAGACGGGCCAACCAATCCATATACATGTCATAATTTCTTCCCTCAGCAATGATAGAATGAATCTCCCAGGGGATTCTTTCAGTAGCGTTAGTTATGGAAACCGTAGCCGCTGAGGACTTGCTTGACTTAGGTGCCGAGTGGAGGAAGATACTGGAGGGCTTGGCACCTAGCTGCTCGGGTTGTATGAAGCTGCAGTCCGATCAGTGATGTTCAGAAACATTGGTTTTGTCCAACATTCTGGTTTATGACCGAGTTCCAACCTAAAACAACAAAGACGAAGAGGTGCTTTTGCTAGAGAGCATCCAGTAGAGGACTCTCTAATGCTTAATCAGAAAATAGAGGAGGTTCTTTGGGAGTGACAGTGCAATGGTCTGTTAGGGCATTAGAGCACTTACTTGAAAGGTCCTCCTAAAAGTAGATTGTATAGGAGAAGACTAGCATCTGTTGCTAAGAAATTCGGACACGTGAGTCAGTTGTGATTGGCACATTCCAAGAATTAGGCACGAGCATTTCACACTCGCATGACACCCCATACATCACTGGTGCAGTCTCGAAAACCGCCTAGGATCATGGTTGAGATGTTTCTAGTTGTGGGAGATTTTGAAATTCGAAGAGCCGCTCGTGCGCTTTTAGGCTTGCCACATGATACACTTTAGTTGGCAGGTCAAAGGCTTCATGGGAACTTTAGTTAGCCAGTCTTTTGTATGAGCTGTAGTTGGCTCCGAGACACATTACTTGTCCACTTCCGTAGCCGAGCCAAGCCTATTGGTTCGTGTGATGAAAGTAGTTCCGTCGATAAGGTTAACTAGTCGAAGTTTCCTGTGAAGTCGAGCTAACATCGTTACCACTTTTCTATAGCTATCTTTTTGGTACCGATGTAGAGATTTACCTATTATCACATTTAATAAGAGGCATGGTTGTCCTTGTTGTTTTCAAAGCATTGTGATTTGTGGCAAGGATATCTACAGGCTAATTAGATGTCTGGAGTCCAACAACGATCCAAGGGATCGTTTGAGAGCAAAAGCTCAAGTGATATATGGCCAAAGCAGGTGAGACATCGTACCGTCATAGGTCACCCAAGTTTCCATATATAAAACGAACGGCTGCCATGATCCTTCTATCTCACCGAGGTTCAATTTCTCCGTCATTTGTTAGGGCATCCTTTAGGCCTTCGGTGGGTATCTCCTATACTTTTGACTCGCCTTGAGTCTCCCTTTCTTTATTTCTCTCCTTTTTATTTTTCTTCTGTCACTAGTAGCACCAATGGGTTGCATTCACTAGGAGGGGCTACCAATGTCTTGACTAGTATTGATGTAATAACCCCAATTTTTTTTTAATATATAAGAAGGGAAAGAATAG
>JAOXJJ010000395.1:1880385-1904795 GCA_025769935.1 Phoenix roebelenii | reverse complement strand
TCCAAGAGTTAAATTGAATGGCGTACTAATTTTACTTGATGCATATTGTGAAAATATGATTCAAGATCCTGAACCTGTGAAAATTGAGGTAACACAACTTCTTTATGATATTTATGCTATATATGATGAAAAAAATCGTGGATCTAGATTCTTCGTACAAAGCTCTATTTCTTCTTCTAGTAGTTCTCTTTCGTTATCTATTTTTTCATTCATTGCACAGAGAAAATACACACATGCTTCAAGTTCATCTTCATCTTCTTCATCTTTAAGAAGTGAACTAGAATTTTATTTACGAAATGATCTTCAGTCTGCATATGATGAAAATCAAATAGAGAGTCTAGATATATTATCTTGGTGAAAGAGTGTTAAAAATTAATATCATGTTATGTATGCAATTGCACGCGATATTTTAGCTGTGCCGATGTCCACAATAGCACCGGAATCCACTTTTAGTGCAGGTCGGCGTATTCTTGACGAAAAGAGAAGTAGGATAACTGGCGAAACGGTTGAGATGCTTCTCTACTTCAAAGATTGGTTGGATGCTGAGGCGAGACTACAAGATAAAAGTGGACATAATACAACATCCTCTGATGATCATGATACAAACACTACTGAATAGTGAATACTGATGATTAGTAAGATTTTGATCATTTATTTTTATTTCTTAATTTTTTATAATTATACATTTTTATTTTTTTAATTGTTAAAGTGAGTCATCTCTATTTTTTCTCCTTTCTTATTGTATTCTGGAGGTCAGACCAAACCTTCCTTTATGTACCATTTTGATTTAAATTAATAAACTGGTGGGGGGTTTGGCATAGACCCTTACCATTAAGGTGGCTTTATATTAATAAATCCTTAGTTCCCAACATTTATTAATTTATTAAAAAAATTATAAATAAAAAATTTTATTTCCATTTATTTTAAGGGGGACGAGCCATGCCTGGCCCGGCCCAAGCCCTTGTGGGCCGTGTCGGGCCCGGTTCAGGCCCTTATGGGCCGTTTCGGGCTGGCCCGCCCATGCTTGGCCCATGAATCGTGCCAGCCCAGGCCCTTATGGGCTGCACCGGGCTCGGCCCATGGGCTAGAAATCCTTAACCCAGCCCGGCCTCCTTTTATGAGCCGTGCCTAGCACGGCCCGTTACTGTAGCAAGCGGGCCGTGCCGGGCCATGGGCGGCCCGGCCCAATGCCCATCTCTACCTGCACCTCAAGGGCGGGCCGCTACCGACTAGCATCTACTCGGTCTCGTAGGTTACAGACGTACACACCAAGGTAACCTCACTAAATGAGGGTCTCAATCTCATTTTTCAGATGGATGCAGTCTTTGGTGTCGTGCCTGTAATCGTGGTGGAACTAACAAAATTATGTTAGGTCCTTATGGGCCGCTACTTGCATCTTCCGGGGCCGCTACTTGCATCTTCTGGGGCCACTTCATATAACTTTGGTAATGAATCTCCATAAGGATTTTCCCTTCTAAGTATTGAGAGGAGTATACCTCTTGAACCTCCAAGATGGGCTCCTTGGTTGACGAGAATCTTCTTTATTCCTTCTTAGCTTTTTATTGGGCTCCTCTGAGTCTTCTCGAGCCTGCTTATTATTCTTCTTTTTGTTGGGCTTGCTTTTGGCTAACCATACCGAGCTATCATGGCTTCTTCAGCATTGATTTACTTGTCAACCCTGTTCAAGAGCTTGGTATATTCCCTTGGGAACATCTTCTGTAGGAAAAGAAGGAACCGAGACATCTTCAATCCTCTCCGCATGAAGGACATAAAGACCAAGTGATTCAGATTGCGGACTTTTAGCATGGTCATATTAAAGTAGCTGACGTAGTCCTCTCCCTTTGTTTGATAGCAAAGAGGGTGCCAGACTCCTTTTTTTGCCTCTTGCTGCTCATGAAGTAGGTAATGAACATTCTGTTGAACTATTAGAATGAGTGAATGGAGTTCGGTTGCAGCCCGATGTGCCATAACCAAGCCATCTTTTGAAGTATGGCAAGAAAGGCCCTACACAACACCGCATCAGTGACCCCTTTAAGCATTGTTAGAGCTTTGAAACTCTCCAAATGATCTAGTGGTGCCGTAGTATAATTATAAATCTCCAATCGTGACATCTTGAAATAAGGAGGAATGGGTTCCTTCATTATTCTTGCTGAGAATGGAGTCTCGGTGGTGAACTCCATATCTCTCCCTTGCTCAGCCTGGTGCTACCTCAGGGCCTCGAGGCATCGAACCATATCCTCAAACTTGTAGTCGAGGTCTGCCTCCCTTCTGGAGGCTCTCTCAAATCGATGAGGAGAAGAGTGATTGGACACTGACTCTTTCCATTATCGAAAATCGGAGGATCGGCGTCACGTATCCCACATAGGACTTTTCGGTTGGGATTGGTGACTACATGGGGCCTTTTGCGTGCTAACTCTGTTGAGCCCACCTCCTGCTTCGAGGAGGGGAGTGATGGCCTGGCTATATCAAGACTTCCTAATGGCTCGACTCGCAAGCCTGCTACTGCCACTACCAATTGGAGACTGGCTGCTACTGATTGGCGGCTGGCTGCTACTGATTGGTGGCTGACTGCTGTAAGTTCTAGACAATAGTAGTCAATGCCTGAACTTATTGTATGAGCAGTTGAAACTGCTCAAGAGTTACCACTAGTGCCACCTGTGGTTTCGACTGGGGTGGAGCTTTCCACGGCTTTGCAAAAAGCCATCAAACTCCTTTGGTGTACTTGGATGAGTGTTAGAAGGTGCTGATTGTGCCCTTCGAAACTTCTTGGAGACGAGCTATTTATCTTTTTAAAGAAGAGATAGGATCACAGCCTTTTATTTAGTGCCAATCTATTGTCATTAAAGACCAGCTTGACTCAGGTGCCGAGTGGAGGAAGGTGCTAGAGAGCTCGACAGCAAGCTGCTAGGGTTGTACGAAGCTGCAATTCATTTGGGGCTGCTTCAGAAATGTTGGTTGCATCTCGGGTCATGGTTTGTGACCGAGCTCCGACTTGAAACAACAGAGATGAGAAAGTTCTCTTGCTAGAGAGTATCCCGCTGGAGACTTTCCGATGCTTAAGTCAAGGCGACACTTAGGAACAAAGAATGTTCTTTAGGAGTGACAGCGCAATGGTCTGTCAGGGCACCAAAGTATTTACCTGAAAGGTCCCTTGAAAGTGAAATGTATATGCGAAGGCTAGTGTATATCGCCCAGAAATTCGGGCACATGGGTCAGCTATGATAGGCAAGCTACCGTAGGTTCCGAGAATTAGACGCAAGCATTTTATACTCATATCACGCCCTGAACATCTTGCTAGCGCGGTTTCGGAAACCACCCAGGATCATGGCTGAGGTGTTGCCAGTTATGGAGGATATTGAAATTTGAAGAGCCGCCCGCGTGCTTCTAAGCTTTCCACATGGCAGACTCTAGTTGGCAGTTTAAAGGCTTCATGGAGAGCTTTGGTTGGCTAGTATTTTGTATGAGGTATGATCGGCTCTAAGGTATATCAGAAACAAAGGTGAGAGAATCACTTTTTAGGATGATCTTGTTGAGCTTCATTTCAACAACTCACTATGAAGGCCCTCACATAGCCCAAGCTTCAACCATAAATAGACCTCCGTTAGGTACATTTTGTGCTCCTACAAACAAAAAAAAGACCAGAATGTGACCTCATGATAAAAGCTATCCCTCCATGAGAACTGTCAGGGTGATAGAAACCATCATTTGTTCACCATCATCGAGCCATCTGGAGGGTAGGACCAATAGACTGAAATAAAGGTGCGAGAGACCACTTCATGTTTGTCTAACTGATTATTATTTGGTTGGAGAAGAACTCTAGAATCTTTTCTTGGAAGGAAATCTTCCAACCCTCTCCAAGACATCGCATACCTTTCAAAGCTAGGGATTTTTATGCTGTGGAAAAACAAAGGAAAGCCATCAAGTTTTGAGTGATCCCCTTCATTATTGCAAATGTTTAGCCTCTAGTCTCCTGCAACTTGTTTCTATCTTTACTTTGTACATTTGACTCTATTCACTAAAATTGCTAAGGGAAGTTTCTGACTTCCTCCACTTTAAAAGAAAAATCACCCACTAACCAGAAAGCTTTCATCAAAGTGTGAGCAGGGTCTTCCAACTCGCTATGGAATACCTTCATCTTCCTACACTCCCAAATATGCCAGATTAGCCGAAATATGGCCCAAGAATCACTCCTTCTGTTTGCCCTTCAAATGATCACTCTTCTTGCATCATAGTTGCGACCAAACGTGTAGTAGATGCCTGGCTCTTACAAAGGTGACCATTCTGCTACAACTGAAGTTGCAATTCTCGTGGCTGATTCCTATGAGAGGCTTCTTCAGTTTTACCGTAGAAACTCTAAAATATAGTTGTGGCTGATGCTAGCGGTTGTATACATTTAAAAATTTTATAAAATATTTGTTTTTTTTTAAAAAAAAAAAGTTGCAAGTCCAGACTATTTATTTTGACTAGAGCAAGCCTGGATTCTTCACTTTTATCTTGTTTTATTACACTTTGTTGTTGCTTTTCAGGGCTTTCAGCAGGTCCACCCACCATCCAGACCTTCCGTGGGCCCACGTAGTGTCGTGTTGCGGTGCCTGCATGGCGTATCCACAGTCGCTCACGGCCCATCTCGTCTCTCCCGCCAACACCACGCTCTCCTCTTCTTCCCTCCGACTCTGAGCTCCCCCGTTTCCTCCTCTCTTTCTCTCTCTGGTTCCTGATGACACCGTACGGGGTGGCGCCGCTGGCCTCCCTTCCCACCGCCCCTCTCCGCTTCCTCTTCTTCCCTTCTTCACTTCGTCTTCCTCACCTTCGATCTCCCAGATCCCATTCTAATAGAACTCCAACCCCCTCCTTCTCCACTGCTCCCCGCCGCTGCCCTCCCTCCGCCGCTTCCTCCGTCGACTCTCCCGCGCCTTTCCCCTCCAATCAGGTAACGCCATTCGCACCCCCTCTCCCTCTCCTTCTCCTCCTCCATTCAATTCTGATCTCTCTCAAAGGTCTCACTTTTCTTCTTTTCTCTTCTCGTCCTCAGGCCTCCAGATTCCAGCAGTGGGACTCGATGACCGCCAAGTTCGCGGGCGCGTCCAACGTCCCTTTCCTCCTCATCCAGCTCCCCCAGATCCTCCTCAACTCCCGCAACCTCCTCGCCGGCAACAAGGCCGCCCTTTTCGCCCTCCCCTGGCTCGTCCGCACCACCCTCTCCATCCACCCCCATTCCTTTCTTGCTTGCTTTTTACCTTTTCTCATAACGCTGCGACAAACCGTGGCAGGGGATGCTCACTGGCCTGCTGGGGAACCTGACGCTCCTGTCCTACTTCGCTAAGAAGAAGGAGACCGAGGCCATCGTGGTGCAGACTCTGGGTGTCGTCTCCATCTACGTCGTCATAGCGCAGCTAGCTACGGCCGGGGCCGTGCCGCTGCCCCACTTCACGGCGCTCTCGGCCGTAGTGGCGTCTGGACTCGTCTTGAACTTTATGAACTACTTTAACTGGATTGGCGAGGGGGTGTGGCTGCTTTGGGAGGATTTCATCACCATCACCGGGCTCTCTGTTCTTCCTCAGGCGGGTTCTGATGAATGGGTTCTGAGTGTTAAAAGAGTGTTCTTGAGAGCTAATGAATGGGTTTCTTATGATGGATATGCAGGTCATATGGTCGACATTTGTTCCGTTCGTCCCAAACAGCATTTTGCCGGGAACTATCTCTTGCATCGTGGCAGTTGCGGCTGTCATCATGGTATGGTTGCTGTCATCATGCTTACATTGTCCATGCTTTTGATCTCAAGTTTAAAATTGGTTGGCTTTAGAGGGAAATCTTTCATCGCATTTTCTAGCTTATCAAGGGCATCTATTTCGATCGAATGTAATTAAGAGTTCGAATGATATAGCCCATGTCCCATTGCCCATCCGTCAATCTGTTTAATGTGAAATACCTCCCAATTTCTCAAACAATTTGCCATTTGTAGATTTTAACAGTGATGGCTGAATTGCATGGGTCAGAAGGCTAAAAGAGGGATCATTTAAGATGCAATGCTCCTTGGACTGTGGAACAGGGTGAAAGATGATTGGTTGTTATAGTAGATTACCTTTGTCTTTTAGTTACTTCAGATGATAATTGATACATGAGGGTATTTTAGACTCCAGTTAGGGTAGCTGTGATTTGAGATGGTTGACATGTGAGCTGTAATATTTCCAATAGATGTTACTCGTTAGCCAAGCATGTGACCCGTAATTTGTGTTCTTTTTGCTTACAAACCGTGCATGAACACATTAATAGATAGATAAAGAAAAATGAAAGGGAATTCCTTGAGGGGTTGCACCTTTGTTCTTGGACTGAAATAGAAGTTCCTCATTCACCTTGGATGAGTCCTTAATCATTTTGCATCGCCAGGAAGGTTGGAATAGCATCAGCTCAATCGACTCTTATAAAAAAATAAAATATTGAAGAATAAAAAGAAAATGAAGTCGTTATTGTATTTTGAGCACTAAGAATTAACCACACTAGTAAAGCGTTGGCATTAGAATAGGAGGACACCATGAAGTATTTCATTGGATCAATAAAAATATTACCAGATCCAGAATAATTATTATTAGGAAAAACAAACTAAAAAAATTAACACCATAAATTATGAGGCCTTGGACCTTGCTTTTGAAAGTTTTTACTATGAATTTACCATTGAAGCAACGTGAAATGTTAACTCACATATATTAAGGAAATGATTGACAAGTATTATGATTAGCAAACCCTAGTTCCATCTAAGACTACTCAGGGCATATTAACATTGTCTGCCACCCCAATTATTTTTTCTTGCATGGTAACCTCAAACCAATGATGGTGAGCGTAGTGGTAAGATTGCTTCATTGTAACTTGAAGGTTATGGGTTCAAAACAACCTCTCTGTATGCAGGAGGGTAAGGCTGCATACGGGTAACTCTTCCCATATCTCAAATGGCATAAGCTTTGTGCATTGGCTGCCCTTTTTTGGTATCCCATAAACTCAGTAAAGATAAACAATGAAAAACGAAAGACCAGTGGAAGTCTCAACTACGCTTTGTAAAGCCTAGGCAGCGACTGAGTCCAAAAATGTTCCTCTAAACTTAAATCTGATAATGACCCAATCAATATATTTTAGTTTATTTGGTCTGTAGTACTCAAGTAAATGATCTGATACATCTCGTGGTTTTCTAATAACTGCAATTTCTTTATGTTGGTGGTATATGAGAATTTTGGTTATGTGCAAGCAAAATTTACTTAATGCATTTGTTACAAATTTATCATATCAAATATGGTTATTTTCTTTCCAACAATATTTTTTGAATGACAATTTTATTGTATGGGCAACTCTTGATTCTGCAGTTACTAAGACATGCAGGCACGAACGGGAAAACTTTCTGAGAAGGGAGTGAAATTCATCAGATCGATATCTGGATGGACTGCCACTCTACTGTTCATGTGGATGCCCATTGCCCAGATGGTATGATACTGCTTTGTCTTTAAATCTGACATTGTTTATTTTTGTACATTGACCTTATGTCCGAGTTGTTATTATGTGCAGTGGACAAGCTATCTCAATCCAGATAACATTAAAGGCTTATCAGCTTTCACATTATTGCTTGGCATGATTGGAAATGGTCTTATGGTCCCGCGGGCACTATTTATTCGGGATCTGATGTGGTATTTTATTAAGTCTTTTCAGATTACAGATGTACATACCTGGAAATTAGATATCTACTTTGTATTTTGAAAAATTACTTAAATACTTAACTAAGTGTAAAAGATAATGCGATTAATTGTTTTAACCCATTGAGGAAGTCTCTTGTTTGGTGTATTTTAGATCAGCAGGTCCTCCTCCTGTTTTCCATTGTTAAAAGTTCTCTGTAAGTAGCAGATATGGTTTACAGTTTAATTACTGGGTAGAAATAGTCGACTACCCTTTGGAGTTGTGATGTATAGATGAATGTGTTTAGTGCATCAAGTATTAGAAAAGAAGATTTCTTCAATCTCCACGTCGTTCCATGCAATTTTTGACATTTAAGTATTGAACTGCTGGCTGTCCTTTGCAGATTACAAAGCTATCATGCCTTTCTAAAAGCGCAGTTTTATGCTCAGAATGTTAATTATTGAATCATTATTTGGACTGCAGGTTCACTGGTGCATCTTGGGCATCATTTCTGCATGGGTGGGGGAATTTGGCTTGGATGTACTGGTAGGTTTTGTTAACTTTTCAAGCTTTCTCTTCTAAACGAATTTCAGATATATTTCTTTAGAATAATTAGGACGTCTAATGTTTGCAATGTCATTGCAGTTTCAACACTATTAGCAGGGAATTTTTCTTGGCAGCAACACTGGGTTTGTTCATATGGATAGGTTTTTCTTCTACCCTGTGTACCTTATGATGTATGTTATTTTCACATGCAAATTATCAAGTCTTTGTTTTTCAGTCCATTTTATTAATTGCTCATTTAGGTGGAATATAAGTCATTTGGTTCGTTTACTTGTCTTGTTGGGAGGGATATACACTGGATTCTGTTTGTTTGTGTAATTTGGGATATTCTTTTTCTGTTGATAATGTTATGACATCCGTTTCCAAAAAGAAACTTCCCATAAATTTTTTGGGATAATTTCTTTCATTGCCTGACATGTACAGTACATCTAGGATATGTGATGTGTTAGGCACAAGAAGAGGCCACATTGGTTCAATTTGGCAGTGGTCTTCATCACTGTGTTGCTCCTAAAACTTTGCTTTGCTCTGCTCATAAACTAGTTGCTGTTCCTGGCTGCCTGTCATAGGTTACAGAGACAAATAAAATATCGTTTGATTGTATTCTTCTTGATCAGGAATTGCTCTGTGGAGAGACACCATAGCCTACGGATACAGTTCACCATTGAAATCCTTAAAGGAACTAGTTTTTGGACGATAACGTGCATGGACTGGCGTTTGCTTCCACCAATCACATGGTTCGTGAACTACCAGAGCTTGTTGTTCTGCTGCTCCCAACAAGATCGAACCACTTCTTGCCCATTATTTTTGGTGACAAACAGATGCATGCTATCATTGTTGTGGTCCAATTGTTGATTCCTGGGGAGCTGCATAGGGCCAATGTAATGTAGAAATTCCACAAAATGAATGGGTTTGTAAAGAGGCCCTGCTCGATATGGCAGTCAGCTACCAGTAATAGCTCTCTTCTGTCCTCAATATAAGTTGTAAATGTGCCTGATGAAGATACCGTATCACATATACAATAACAATGTTACCATTTATCAGTTTGGCTTACTGTTTATAACTTCTGTTTAATGTGTATCTACCTGATTGATTTGCACACATGACTGATTGTTATGTATTCTGGTTGTCCCTAGTCAACTAACATTTGTGAGGCTTAGAAGGTTAGGCAACAAAAGTATTTAAGAAAGCAAGGCAATTGTAATAGAAAAGAAAATGTGGAAATGGATGCTGTAAAATTAGAAACGATATAGTGGACAATGAGTATGTGAGAGGAGTTGTAAAAGTTAACCTGAATTGAGGACAAAGTGATGGAGAAGCAAATGAGATAGTATGGTTGTGTGCAAAAGTAAAAAATTTTGGAGGAGGTACTCGAGTCTTATTCTAGGAAGAGGAGGGAAAGAACGAAAGTACCATAGACGTAGTTGCAAGGAAGAGGTTGGAAAATTTGACAAACCAAAGCTCGCCTTTGGGAGGAATGATTGGCTAACGAGGGTTCATAAAACGACAGGTAGCTGACTAGCATAAGATTGGAAGCCTTTTTCTATTAATCATTTATCGAAACTCATCAATTTCAATTTTCTTAAATGCAAAGCAGTATTTTCTGGACATGGATGGTAACTCATATAGGAATGCAAAATGTTTGTACTTAATATATGCTTCTACTTGGATGAGACAAATATTTACATATGCTTTTAAGACTGTAATGAAAGATTTTATGGCGAGCTTGTTGTTCATCGTATCTATGCCGGTTGAATGTTCAGGTACAAATCCATATCTTGATTGGCAAAAACCTGATGATAATACCAATTCAGAATGTTTCATGAATTTGCTCAATGCAGAAGCCATTTAAAACAAGAATTTGAGAATTAAAAAATGTACAAAATCACTAAATATCTCAATAGGTTATATAACTTTTTAAAAAATAAGTCAATGAGTGTATCAATATTAATTGTTAGTTTAATGTTTTGTTTCTAAATGTCTATTGCATTTATCACTCGCTAGGATGAAAAAAATTGTTGGTAAATTATTTATCAGAATATACACCCTCCAATTGTAGCTTATAAGGACGGTAGCCATAGATGTATTCGAGATCACCTTATCTTGTAAATGCATGAATTTGGTTCCATTATTACTTTATGAAATACTTTTATGCCATGTGAAGTTGTTTCATAGACAAAATATTGTTGAAACACTGCATTACAAAGTCCAAACTTTTTAATGCACCTCCATGTCAAGTCTCCACTCTAACTTCTAAATACATATTCACAAAATTTTGTGAAAATTCAGGGTGAACTCCAATAATCATCTCTTCACAAGAAAAGAAAAATTAATAGACCTCTATTATCGAAAATCATTATCCTATGATGCTCACATGATGGGATCATAGAACTGGAGAGCACTACTTTATGATTCTTGATTTCTCAAAAGTCACAACTAATGAAGGTGATAGGATTTTGTTGTTTTAACTTCAAAGAAGAAAAAAAAGGAAAATTCACAAAAGCCATTTCCTAATTTTCTAGGAGAAACCATGCAATGAAAGCTAGTTTTGTGGATGGAGAAGAAACACATCTTTAAATGTATAAGTGCACTTTTTTTTTAATCAAAAAGGAGGAGCTGAAGCTCCACTTATCTTCGTTATGAAGCAAAAGACATGGCACTCTTAAAGTTGAGGATCAAAGTGGAGCAAACACCCTCTCACAGCTCTCTAAAGAGTATTTATTAAGAGAGAAAAACAAGTCAGCAACCAAGAAGGCTTTATTAGTTCCCAAATTGAGAATAATTCTAGGGCATATTTGCTGGAGGAGAGTTGGGTTCTGGAATGGAAATAGAAATGATTAACTCTCATTCTAGCTATTTGGTTGGGGAGAGCTCCACTCGCATTCTTATTCCAAAGACCATAGGAATGCTCCAATCCCTCAAAATTCAATCCAGACTCTCTCTTAGTATTCAAATTTCATTCTGATTCCAATTCCAATTATTAACCAAATACTTCAAGAAATATAACCATTCCGATTTCTATTCTAATCCATTCCAATTCCGATTCCAAATCCAGTTGTGAACCAAATGCATCTTTATAGCTTTGAGGAGTATCTTTTGGGCAGGTAACTCTTAGGAATATTTGGTTGTTCTTCTCTAGCCATAATAACACGCCAAGGCGAGCTCCAAGATGAAGTATAGAACCCAGACTCTTATATTTCCTTCTGAAAGTCTTTCTCCTTGCCACCTTATCCTTGGCAAGGCGTCAGCAATTTCCAACATCTCCTTACATAGTGACAATTTAATAGATGTTTAATGGTTTCCCAGCTTACTTTGCAAAGTGGACACAAAATCATAAAATAATATCCCCTTTTATTTAAGATATTCCTTGTATTTACTATTGAAATATTCTAATTTAATATTATGGCTATTGTTTAATTATTTAATAAATAGTTTTCTGTTCATATGCTGCAAAATAAAATAAGTAATAAATGCTACTCGGTTCAAGATATGTTAAGAGTAGAATTCATCTTGCTTGACTGTAATGAGTTAACGATGATTACTCTTAGTATATAACGAACCACTATGTATCCTTCTCAAAATACACTTTAATGAAGAAAAATTAAGATTGAACCCAAACTAACCAAATCTATATAAAGAGAAAATCAATAAATAATTTCAAAAAAAATCTCTCTTAATTTATTGCAAAATCTTTGCCAGGTTGCTATGGAAGCAATGTGGAGAGAAGTATATAATGTTCTGAATGGTTATAGTATCTCATATGTTCAAGTAAAGCTATTTGTATTTGTTGCATCCCTTTCCACCCCATTTCGGGTGAACTAGAAAACTCAATATCCTAAGAAATTCATTCAGTTGGGGCAGAGGGCACGCTGCCAAGATTACTTGGGCAAGGGTTAGATGCATGTACGCATATGTCACCTGTGTTGGTCTAGCTAGAAAGATGTTAACAAAGAAAGGATAGAGAGTAGCGTAGGTCTAGATGCTTTAACCTTTAAGAACTTTCACAATTGTTATACTACTGTTCAAAAGAGATAGAGCTGGATAGAGATATAGCGCTGGGCTACGGTAAGAGGGTGTAGCACTAATCTATGTAAGAGTGTAAAGCTGGGCTATGATAAGGGCATAGTGCAAGGCTACTGTAAAAATCTAAGTTATGCCTACTTTTTGGATAACAGATTGAGATAGAGATAAAAATAATAGGATTGGATTGATTGTCGAAGAGTCTTCCATATAAAGTACAATTTGATATTTATAAGTGACCCCACTTAATATATAAGATGGGTGCCACTACTCATCTTAGATACTTATTCTTACTATTATGTGCTACATGGCCCGCTATTGTCATACATGATAGGTAGTGCTACTCCACCTCTCATGTCATGGAAAGTTAAAAGTTGGGAAACACTACTCACTATGGACACTTATCCTTGCTATTGTGTGCCACCACATGGGCCACTATTCCTATGCGTGGTAGGGAGTTTGACCACTTCATATATGGATAATTGTAATCATTGGCAAACTACTATTTTTGGACTTTATTTCATCAAGAATTCTTCCTAGGTCAAGAGCTCTTGCTCTTTGGGTGTACACTACATTCATCTGGCTCGCATCTCTCTTGGTGACTTTGTCTTTTAATCGCAACCAATCTAGATGTGGTGTAAATAGTATCTCATTTCTTTCCCCAATTTTTGCTATTATGGACAATGTGCAAATATTTTTGTGATCAAGTCATTTTTGGTTCTTACTTAAATTTGTGTTCATTGAATTTATAATTTACATGCATCTTGTTAAGCTTTCTTTATAACACATGAATTTTTAATAATTGCAGGAATCTTATTTGAACAAGAAGTCATTTAGAAGTCAAACAAGTTATAAAATCATAAAATCATGGGCTTGATACAATGAACTCACATTAGGCGCCATTAGCCTAAATACATATATTTATGTTGTTGATAACCTAATTACAAATACACTTTACATATTATTGTTAAAATTTAGTATGACATATTTATGTAGTTGCCTAAATAGATATATTTTTTGTTATTATTGTTCTTGAATAGCGGTTAAAATTTATCCTGATTCAAAAGTAAGAACATTTTTTTTTATAAATTGTTCTTATTAAAGAAATGGTCCGATCCTAACTCGAACACGACTCGAACCTGAATATTTTAAGTTGGATGTGGGTCATACATGACCTTGACCTAACCTAAATGCTTCGCTAGGTCTAAAAAAAATTTCATGGATCCAATCCGATCGTCTATTGGTTGGGTCTAGGTCTAATATCAAGATCCGAACATAAAACCAGGTTGGATCGAGGTCAAGCATGCCTCGGTTTGACCTGACCTATTTGAAATCCTAGTTCCTATAAGATCTATAATTCTTAGAGTCCTATGAAGTGCAATTAATTATACCATGAATTAAATTAGGTGTGACATCCCATTTCAATAAGAATTGAAGAATTAGGCCATTGAGATTCATCCGTGCCTGGTGAGTACATATAGATAAAATTCTTATATTTCCATGGCTTTCTTTAATAGAGTAACAGATATTTTTTATTAAAACCAATTGGTTAAGAAAAGAGAAAAAACTTCTATATTTTCACAATTAAGCATAAGTTTGGCTAATTTTCCTAGGTTAGGTCAGTCTAGCTCTTGTTAGCTCAAGTGAGAATTTAAATCAAATAAAAAATTTTATGTTTGTAGAATATTAGATTAAATTTGAATTGGTTAGGTCTAAAATCAGGTAAAGTATCATTATAGATTTGTAGTTTTTGTATATTTTTATTTATTTTAGAGCTGTTATTTAAATACGCTTAGGGCATGCTGTTCATTCACGTCACTTAACGCGATTCACCAAGTATTTGCAGGCTCCGCATCCGTGCCAACTTTTGCTTGACTTTATGGGGGAGTCTTCGTCGAACGGTCTAACGAACCGGCGGTCCGGAAATACCCCGGCTCACTTTTGCGAACGCGATAAAGCTGAACCTACGACGGCTCCACGAAATAACCCTAGCGTTCCCCAAGGCCAGAGAGTGAGACAGAGACAGAGGTTTCTTGGGACCTAGAGTTTCCTTTCCCAATTTGGATCCATGTCCAAAACCCTTGGAATCCCGCCGGATAATCCCTTTGTTTGAGCTTGCTCTCCCGGATTCGCCTCCAATTCCATCTCCTTCTCGTGTTCTTCTCCACCTCCTCGATCCAGGGTTTATTTCTGTTCCAGGATTATGTTTCTAATTTCGTTCCTTGTGTCTTCTTGTTCGATCGCGGATTCGATCTCTTCGGTTCTTCAGAATCTTCGCGTATTCGGCCCTGGGTTGAATCCTTTTGCGCCGTTCGGCATGGGCAACTACTCGGTTTCCCGCTAATTTTCTGGCTTGCCGGGGGCATCTTTTCAAACTATGTAAACCCTCGATCTTGGACCTGTTTCGATCGATCTTTTGTGCTACAGTTTCAATTCTTTCCACAAGATCTTGGTTCTCCTTTCTCCTGGAAAAATTCAGTTTCTCCCTTAAAATTGGGTATTTTTGAGGAGTCATCTCATCTCCTATCTCTTCCTTTGGGAAAAAGAAAAAGAGAAATAAAGCTTCGATTCAAGGTTTTTCCTTGGGGGAATCGGCTCGCTCTTGAGTATTTGGGTGTGTTGTTGCAATTTGGGAAGCCATGCTGCAAGAAGAGGTGGCACAGCCTCGCCGCCACTTGTTGAGTAGGCGATCCTTCAGGCAGAGGTCGAGGGAGAGGGACGATAGGGGTTGGACCCTGCTTCACATCGGTGCTCGGAAAGGCGACCTCAAGGAGGTTGGTGTTCTTGGCTTACTTTCTGTTTTGCTTGTTAGCTTCTTTAGATCAAGCTATTTCAAGAATTTGGTGTATCTGATACTTTTTAGAATTTATGGTATTGTGACTGATGATAAACTTCGTATATCCCCCCACCCCAACCCCCTTTTAATATGTCTCTGAATGATTTGTGGTTTTGGGGGATTTTCCATAAGCTATGTTGTATATGGTAAATTTGCAGATAACAAAAGATGATCCAAAAACTTAGGAATGCTTGTAAGAATTACTAAATATACATTTGTGATAAGTTGTTTATTTATTTCTGGGAATAACTTGAGCATCGGATAAGATGACTTAACTACCCATGGATCAATAATCTAAAGCTTATCTCAGCTAAACTAAAATGATAAATAGAAGTATTTTATACTCTCTAAGAAAGTTTTTTTTTTCAACTAAAGAAACAGAATTAAATATTTATTAGCAAGTACTTGTTAGGGACTCCTCAATCATGCTTACTTCTTAACAATTTAGTTGTGCATTGTAGTTTTTATCACACAAGCTGCTAATATTATGTGTTATTCAAACGAACAAACTTTTATCCTTCTTCATGGCTGAAGTTAAGTGAATTTTGAGCTACCATGACATTTAATGGCAGAGAAAGTCTAAATGAATTGGTTCCAATTTGTTCCTTGATCTCTGTTTAGGCCTTTCTTCGCAGTTAGATTGTCTGCATACGTTGTACTTGATGAGAACTTCAATCTCTTTTCCTTTTTAGCTACACTAGGACTTTCTTTATTTGAAGTTTGATCCTTATTTTCTATTGGCTTTTTTAATGGTTTTGTTTGCACTTGAGCTTGACCAATATTGACTGTGATCAAGATTGGTGAGTCCAACTTCAGAATGCAGCATGGAGGGTTTTTTTTTTTTTTTTGTGTTGGGGGGGGGGGGTTGCTTCATGGGTCCGTGTCGTTCTGGTCATCACACTATTCCTCCTTTCCCTTCTGCAGCTATTTTCTTTGAACATTTGATGACACCATTAAATTTGCATGTACATGGAAACAGAAAAGAATGCGATATATTAGAGAAAGTGATGCGAGATTTAACCTTGGAAAGTCTGAGCTTAGGATCTTTTTCTGCCCATATTTCCTCCACTCGTGGCCGTCATGATGGGGGGTAGATGTAAAAATTGTCCATGACTGCAGAGGCCTCCTGCTACGAGGCGGTAAAAAAAACAATTTATGAATCCGAATTTTTATTTTAGTTGAATTCATTAATATTAAACCAAAATCTCATGCTCCATTTTTTTGTTATAACGCTCCAAATTCTAAATCAAAACATGACGCAAGCCTACTTACTACTTAGCCGATTAACATCTTTCTGTTTGATGCAACAATGGAGACATCCATGAAACATTTCATTAATTAAATAGAACATAATTAGCCAATATTCTCCCTTCTCATACCTTCGACTATGAACTCCTTTAGCATGAGGACTGGGCCTCACCTTCTCACCAGAAACCTGGCTTCCTTGACTGCCAGAACAAACTGAGCCCTCCTCCATGGACGCCAGCTCTTGGATTGCTTCCGAGATGCCGGTAGGCTTTAGAAGCGACAGAGCCCTCGTAAAAGATTGCGATACCTCTTCCATGAGGCCATGGACCAGCTCTCTCCGGGGATCGACGCTAAGGAGGGAGTGAAGCCGGGCAGCGAGCTCGCGCCCTCGGACGACCTCTTGGATTGCGGCCTCGCGGTCGGATGTTGGCTTCTTCATCGATGGGGAAGCCATCTCCAAAGTCTTCCACCTTTCGTGGCCTGAAGAGTTATTAATACCTTGAGAGTTGAGACGCGTCAAGCGAATAATGAGAACGTGCATGACTGGGTACCTGCGTAGTTATTAATACCAAACGACACCATAGCCTTCTTTTCTCTCTCTCTCTCTCTCTCTCTCTCTCTCTCTCTGACCGAACGACGGATGAATTAATTATTTAAAACAAGGGTAAATGTATTCATAAAAATTTAAAAATAAAATATTAAAAAAATTATGAAAGATATCTAGAAAAAATTTATAATATAAATATAGTATGATTAACTTGACGTTCAAACTGCGATATTATTGGCCTCTCTATAAATCTCGTATAGTTTTTTTAATATACATATTATTTATTCTAGGGGTGATTTCCATTTCCCAGAGTGAAAATCGTTAGTCAAACATGCTATCCGGGAATTCCTCTTCTTCGAGCTTCAGTTAATTAACGTGCACTACTATATGCTCATGAGAGCTTCATATCTCACTGGTTTTCATCTCGTTCTGTTTATTTCTTATCAACTTTCTTGACTTTTGCTCGTCTATGCTCAAAGTTTAGGTCTCTCTTGCTATCTTTTTTTTTTATTAAAAGTTTCTATTTTTTGATGCATTAAAAAAGTTTCTAATTCGAGTTATGATGAAAGCAAAAAAAATCTTATCAACTTTCCTCTGTTTATTTTTTTTTTATAGAGAAAAAGCTGAAAACCTTGCGAAATACGTATGCAGGTCATGACTATTTTCTGGCAGTATTTGAGGGAAAAAAATTCTCATAAAATATTAGGTGGAAGCAAATGCCTAGAACTTAAGTTTTAGGATGTTTATACAGCTTGAATATGTGGCATATATGTTCGTATATAAGTTCTTTTTTCTCTAAATAACGAAATTTGAAACAAAAGTGTTGCCCAAATAAAAAACAAGTTTGAGTTTTTTTTTTCTTTTGGCCTTTCCGCATCAGTTGGCAAGCTAATAATGTTGGTTGTGTTGGTTGCACTCGATTTTCTGCAGGAACACTTGCTCCGGAGGTCTCATCAGATCAATCAATTTGGTTTGCTACTATTAATTATTCCCATAATGGTGTCAAAGATAATCCTTAGGCAGTGAATTGGCTAAAGTGGAATCTTTGCAGCAAGCATTTTGTAGGCATGGCAAGCCTTTTATTAATTTATGGTGGACACGATGAGTCCACCAAATAGCTCACATCTCTTCTAGGAGGTTTCTAATCAGTTTTTTTAATGACAGCTATTTCATGTAATCATATTTTTTTGGCTGAATAGAATTTCTTAAACACGTCAAGTTTGGCAGGTGGAAGGTGATGTTAGCAAGGTGACATATTATTGGCTTCTAAGGACACGGAATGAGGTTAATTAAGAAGGTTCACATGAACACATGGTTGGACTAAGGTGGGAACAGCTGCCGAAGTCGCTTAAAATGACGCCAGAAACATGAAGCCTGGTTGGATTTATGTAGGTTAGAAATTTGGTGATCAGTATAGAAAACTGATCGAGGATCCTAAAACTACGCGGCATTGTTGCCTCCGGCTTATTGACTGCTTTGTTTTAAAAAAAAAATATTGACTTTGATCATTAGACTTCTTACTAACCTAATACATAAAGAGGTAATTATTATTTTAGAAAGATGGTTGATCCCATCTCCTCTTAGGTTTCAATTGAAAGGCATCTTCCGAATTTTTTTGATCAGGCTAACGGAGAAGTACTCAAAGTAATAAGCCAGGTTACTGAGGCCAAGACTTGTGGAAGGAGGATGAGTGAGGTGGGATTTGGAGTGGTATGTAGAAGAATAATTACATAAGGTCGATCATTATGATAGGCGTGATGTGATGCATCATCTTGCAAAAGTGAAAAGTGTAAGCTTTTGTAGAATTATACCCAATAAAGAAGCATCTTCCTTGTGTATACTAAATAATCTTTTATTAGCTTTTTATTTGGTCTAGTTTTAGCTTTCTTGAAGCATTGAAAAAACTCAGCGGAAAATCGTATATGCATTCAAGTTTACGTAATTTCAGATCTTTAGCTCCAATATGAGAAACAAAAATTTTAGCTATCAAGGCGTTTTATTTGGAAAAGATTATAAGATCTATATTGTATCGTGAAGGTACTTTAGTGGCGTAACAAATACCAGGTAGATGAGTAAAATATGGTAATCAAAGGACCCTAAAGTGAACCAAGTCTCTCTTTCTGGGTCATTTTTGAGTGAACACAGATCAACCGTTTATATTAGTTTGATATAAAGATGGGTCCCAACATGATTATATCCATATTAGTACACTTAAATTGGGCTAATTAAATAAACGCAACAAATAATTATATTTTAGCGAGCGGCTAGTTATATTATTCAAAGGATATGACCAGAACCATCTTCCTTTCGGAATCCTTTTCTCACAAACTTCCTCGATCTGTTTACGTTTGGAACGAGGTATTGCTGTGACTTGTTGAACGTTTCAGGCAGGGCCTGGCCTTTTTCCAGACTGAAGAAGCACAGATAAAGCCATTTAAAGAGAGAGGAGTAGCTCTTCCAAGTGAATTCGGACTCCCACAGGCCACAGGCCGCTGCTTAAAACATGGCCATTAGGTTCCTTCTTGTGGGTCTTCCTTCTACTGTTCTTCAGCACTTTTGAGTGCTGATCGAGGTACGTACAAAGATTGGTGGTGCAGTGTGTTCTATTATAATTTACTTGTCACTTAATTGTTCTAGAAGTTGGCAACCCAAAAACTTAGATTGCCTAACTTAAAGTAGATTGGCAATCTAATGGACAATCCAACTTTAAATGTCGATAAACTAAGACTAATGTTGCGTCCCTATAAAATTGTTTTCTGTGGTACATGTACTTATTAGATTTTTTTTCTGAGAAAAGATAGGGAGAACCCAATTGCTTTTTTCCTTGATAAATTATCATCAAGCATTTTATATTGTTTTATTTAGCTAAAATTTTGCTTATGAGTACTCTATGTTAATTTCTAGGGTTTGCTAGTTATAATTAACCTTATCTTAGTGGGAAGAAGGATGCTGGCTATACTCCTAATTGCAACTGATAAAATCCTAATGTTAATATCACTGCTACTGTCCAAACAATGCCCATAGCCTAAGGCCAAGCTCATAATTTAATGTAGGCAAATAGCTTGGCATCGCCGAGTCCAAACTTGAATGTAGGATTGTTTTGCATGAAAGGCTAAAGGAAATGACATGAGTTATTATATTAGCTATTGGGAGCATACTTCCATTACAGTCCAGTTGCTCAGTATACTCCATTCTCGCCGGAGAAAGCCCACCTTAAATTCCCGTCAATGGAAAAAAATATTTTCTATTTAGCTTTTCTTTCTTTTTGTTTCCTTTTTTTTACTTGAAAAATAGAAGTTATGTAATGTGTTGTTTTGCATCATTTGTCTTTTTCTATTTTCAAAAATAGAAAAGTAGAATTTTATATTTCTATTTTATTTGAAAATTTTGAAATATAAATATATTTGGTGAATCTAATTATTTAAAAAATAAAAATATGATGGTAGCTGTCACAACCCGAACCCATCACCCGGGTCCCGCACGTGACCGGCCGCATGAGCCCTAGAGCAGTGCCCTAAAGATCATGCAAGGCCTAAGATAAACAACAATTCAATAAATCCATAACTAATTAATTAATTCAAATTGACAAATTCGATATGTCCAAATAAACAATCGGTTCAATTACAAGATTTTCAAATGTTCATCAATAAAAGATAAGCTGCTTTTAACTATCTAGCAGTCTGACTCCTAATCGATCTCACTTTTGTCCCACCCGACAGATCCTACAAATCCAGTGCCTCTGAAAAAAAATGTGAGTGTAGTATGAGCTTTTCCATCCAAGTAAGAATCCCAACGGCCACACACAATAATAATGATAAAATCATCAAAGTAACAAATAAATGTCATTTCATCATTTCAAAAGCTCAACAAACAACAAGTATGTATAACCATTTCATATACATAAATCTTTTTTCATATTATGTGATCCACTTTCATATTACTCTGATCCCCAAGTTTTAGAGTTTATCACTCCTGGCTTTGGACTAACCAAGTTCATGTCCCAGTCCAAAACTGCACAAATCCTACGCATAAGCTTGTGGCAGTTATCCCATGCGTAAGCCCGTGGAGGCTATCCTACGCATAAGCTTGTAGAGGCTATCCCACGCGTAAGCCCGTGGAGGCTATCCTACACATAAGCTCGTAGAGGCTATCACACGCATCAGCTCGTGGCAGCTATCCTACGCATAAGCTCGTAGAGGCTATCTCATGATAAAGTTAGTCCAACCCATTCTACATGTCTAGTTTTACATGTTTAATCATATTTCTATCACATCACATATTTTCATAAATTCTCAAAAATATATTATTTCTTTCCAAATGAAATTATTTCAATATTTTCTAATAAACAAAATGCACGCCTCATAGGTATCGTATCAGCTCATAAAATAATAACAACATAATTATAAAATAAATCTAACGATAAATCAAATATATGCATAGAAGTGCTCAGATGTAGGGATTCTTACAGAAATTGTAGACTGACTTATCCACGGATCCAAATCACAACCTACACGCTGGGGTGCTGAGTCCCCTGATTAAAACCTTCTGGCACCGCTGACTCTTCCCCTACAACATCAATTATAAATCACGAACTAAATTATTTAATATTAAAATATTCTGAACCATAACTTACATATACTTTGGGATCCATTACCAGGTCCCCAATCATCTCCACCTCTCCAGATTTAGGGGCAGTTGGGGAGGCCCGACTCCCCATCCTGTACTACTGGCCTATGTCGTCGACAGCTATGGCCACCACCATGCCAGCGACGATGGCCGGTCTCGGTGAAAAGACCAAAAGGAGGATGAACGAGAGAGAAGGGAAGAAGACCCTTCTCTCTTCACGGATGGGAGTACCTCTCCCCTTCCCCATTTCTTAGCCCAAGGGCAGCAGCCACCACCTGCCCAACCCTCGGCCACCACGGGTCGGACCGTCGCCGGCTGCCACTGTTGCTGTCACCGGTGATGGTAGCCGACCAAGAGAGGGAGAGAAGAAGTTTCTTCTCCTTCTTCTTCCCCCAAAAAAAAACCAACATTGTCCCCTCCCCCTTCCTCCATTCATCCACGGAAAGGCCACCGTGATGGTGGCTCGGCTTCCCCCCCACCCGACGGCAGCCATGGTGGCCCACGCTGCCGTCGTCGTTGTCACCGGTGGCCAACCAACAGGGGAAAGAGGAGGAGAGGACGGGATCACGAGGAAGATGGCCTCGGATCCGCCATCCTCCATCTCCAACCAAAACCCTAGAACCCAACTCCGGCCCTCGCATACCCCGACCAACCCCACCGCCATGGATCTCGGCCAATCCCGACGGCCGGCGGTGGCCAAAATCCACAAGGAAGAGGCCGAAACAGGGGTACCCTGTTTCGGACTCTTCTCCGATGATTCTCTGGCCAAAACCCAATCCAACACAACCTAACCCTAGCAAAGGAAACACAAGAGGTGAGCCATGTATACCTCAGTCCGATGGGAGTTTTCCGGCGACCCTTCCGGCGAGGACTCGGTGGAGAAGATCTGTGAGCAACCCGGATTAAAATCACCGATCTATAGAGGGTCTTCTCTGAAGAAAAGGGCTTTAGAGTTTCCCCCGCGGCCGTTAGGATCTCGGCGCTCCGTCTCCTCTCCGGTGTTTGGTCCCCTCCGACGATCACCCTAGCGTCGTCGCCACCCCCCTTTGCACCCTCCCTTCATCCACGATCGTGCCTAGGGCACGATCGTAAAAAGAGGGATGGGCCCGATCTTTTCGGGTCGGCCCGTCTCTCTTTCCTTTTTTTTTTTGGGGGGGGGGGTTACAGTAGCAAACCAAACGTTGATAGTGATAGCGGGGATAGCGGTAACTATATATAGTGGTAATATTAACGGTGATGATGGTAATGGTGGTGTAGCATAGAGCTAGACTATAGTGAAAAAGAGATATGATGGAGATGGTAGAGGTGGTGGTGACAGTTCTAGCAGTGGTGAAGACATCAGCAACAATGCCAAAAATGATGATCGTAACTGTTGCAATAGAGATGATGGTGGCAGCGATAGTGGTGATGGTAGCAGCAATGGTCGTATCTTACTTTTGAACATAATAAAATTAAGTATCTTACTTTTATTTTTTAGAAATCATAAAAATAATTTTAAAAAACAAAGATAAAAATAATCGCATCAAAAAATCTTTTGTCTCGATTTTTGTAATTTTTTTAAAGTAGAAAAGAAATGGAAGCACATATGAAGCTTCATATGAGACACATTATTTAAACACACCATCATTATTCTTTCATAGTTTCACATCTCCATGCTCCTAAACCCACTCTGTGCATGCAGCCTCTTGGTTGTGCCGTTCCTACTAGGATCTGGAAGTCATCCTCTTGCGTCGGACGGAAATTGAAACCAAGGTGCTTCTTCATTAGATATGCACCATCCATCAAGCCCAGTCATGCCCATTATCAAGTTCATATCATCAAATAACATAGGGGAGTGCATGCTGGCCATATCAGTGAAGAGACGTTTCTCGGGCTCTTCCATCTTGAAGATTTCAGAATGCAAGGGTTGCTGAGGTTGGATATCCAGGGACTTGGATCCATTATCTAAAACTGAAGTTTCTGCGAGGCCAGAATCCATACAAACTTTAGATGTGACATCCAAATTTTTGCAAGTATGGGGCATCTGATAGGTGACGGTAAACTTTGGCGGGTTACCATCATCCTTTTGCTGCACTTGCTTAGTTGCTTGGCATCCTTGATCCTTTCTACGTAAACATTTGTAGTAGCTTCTGTGAATCAAGAAAGTTTTTGAGTTAGCTCCTATGAACTTCTGAACCCCGGGATGTTGAAGTCATCGATTGATGCAAACAGGCCTCGACTCATTTATTTTAACATTGTATAAGAAAACGCTACCTTTGATACTTAGATCCATAGATCTTTTTCTGCCCATATTTTCTCCATTGGTAGCCATCAGCCATCGGCATGGATGTAATAGTGGTCCATGATACAGTACACCTCCTGCATGCTTGATTAAAAATACCACATCAACTGCCATTCTTTTTTTCAAAAGCAATCTTTTTCAACTCATGCCACTTTAGGACGTGTTTGGCAAATCCAGCACGATGTCATGAAGTGGGCAGTATATTTGAGAAAAGCCCATATCAACTCGGTACCTCTCCAACCCAAAACTTGTGGGAGGGGAAAAAAAATATTTCTTCTGTTCCTGCAGACCTACAGGTTCGGAGATTGGGTTTAGGCTTAAGACTAGGATGGATCTTTAAAAAAATATAGGCTGTTTTGTAAGAAATCCAGCATAATCCTTTTGGATTTCCTAAATAGACCCTTACCATAAGGCAAATATAGTGCAAAAAATACCGAGAAAAGGTTATATGAACCTCAGGATGAATTAGGTGGCTAACGGAGGAACACCCTCCTTGGCCTCCTTTCATTCCCAAAAAAAAAAAGGAAAAACAAGAGAACCTCAAGATGACTAGTCTTATCCAGTTTGTTTTCTCGTTTAACCAACTGATTGCATGAGTCTGAGGGTTATGATGCAGCACCGATAATTTTTTTCTT
>JAOXJJ010000395.1:1835506-1847502 GCA_025769935.1 Phoenix roebelenii | reverse complement strand
CAAATGATTGTGACCAAGCATTTGTAAAGTTGAACAGGGCTTGATGGTTATTATGATGGTTATCATGTTGATTGTTGTGCATTTGGTGTAATTGTTCCTTTCTCTCATCACCCCAACCCTTTTTCAGCAAATAGCAGCCCCTTCTCACGTGATCTCTTCCTCAATCTGAATTCCAAAAATAACATATAATCCTATTTTAAGAAAGTGTAGAATATCATTGCTTGTGATTTCCCCAGTGATGCTTTGGAAGCTTGTGGAGTACCCATAGAAATAGTGTAGGTGCATAATCATGAATAAGTTGGTAGATTGATTTGGAGGACCAACATTGGTTGGGTCTATATGCTCAAAAAGTTCCTTGCCTTTGAGTAAATTAAGAATATCTCTATTGGGGAAGCATTTCCTCTTCCCATACCCTTAAAAGATGCTTACATGTTGGTTGATTCACTTGTGAAGAGGTAGAGAGGATATTGGAATTAGTTGTCGACAATTATACTGTATGATGTTTTGGCCCTTTATGGTTGTCTACTGGACCATCAAAAAATCTAGCTTGAGGAAACCAGAATAGGAAGAACAATTGCCTACAGGCCAAGTTTAAGATCTCAGGTATATCAGTTATCTAGATCGCTGGCAGATGGAAGGCTGAAGAATTTTGAACTGGTTGAGATATTCTGATATCATATATATGTTGACAAGAATATTGAATACCAAATAATATTGTAGAAAAGGCAGTCTACTTTTACATGGTGATCTTAAAAACCAGTAATAAGATATCATGAACATGTTCTATAAGCTTAGCTGATATATTGATCTTGTATCGACCAATATCTTGGGTGTAGCAGGCTTTATTAGCCCAGGTGATGAGAGCTGATAGTTTACCCATACCATTATCATTAAGTTCCCAGTATCCATACAAACTAAAAGACAAATCATGTTGGTGATGCTGGGAGACCAATGTGAATATTCTTCAATGTGAGTGCTACTAGTTTCTCTTGGTAGTGTGGATGTTACCAACCATGGCAGTTCGGTTGGTTTTGAACTAGTCTACAGTTTAACAAATTCAAGGATGCCATATATTACAATGTCCATTCCTGCTCCCCCACCCCAAATACAAAATGCACGCCCCTGCATGCGCGCGCGCACACCGTTGATGCTTATCATGCACTTGATAAGCTCATGTTTATTGCATCACAAGATTGAGTGGCTTGTTCGACTTCTCAATAGAAGCAACAAGAATTTTTCTCTGCATACATTTTTCTCTACTTGATGTTGTTGTGACCTTTAGATATTTTTGTTTTTGTTTCTACAGCTTATGCAGTTCCTAAGTTCGCTCAGCTCACTGTGACATCCTATGATGTTGCTTCAAGTGCATCACACCATGCAATATCATAGGTCACCAGATATGTGGAAGGTGCACATTCATCTCGTGATCATCATGATAATCCTAGATGATGAGCATGCACAGCCCCTCTTTGCGGCATATTAATCAACAGGTCGTGCCTCCCAAGTCCTTTTTAAAGAAATCAAACTCCCTTAATGGACTTAAAAGGAATTATTAGATGGATGTGTATTTTGTATGCCTTCTTCGGTATAAATTTGTTGTAATATTCCTTATCGGTTACCAGATGTTTGAACCTATGATGTCTCAAAATGCTGTAGTTAGTATGCCTGTTCAGACTATAATCAAGTTCCCCGAATCAGTTGGAGATTGCTAATTTTCATAGTCACACACACACACACACATACATATACACACATATATATACATGTACATATACACGCACATATATATATGTGTACATATACACACATATACACATGCATGTACATATACGTATACACGTATACATACACAGACATGTACATATACGTATACACGTAGACATACACATTCATGTACATATATGTATACATACGCATGCACACATGCAGATACACACACACATATATATATATATACATACATACATATATATATAAAATAAGAAGATCTGGCTAATTGGTAGATTCACAATAGTGCATGCAGTTATTCATGAACCCAAGTATATGAATCGAGCACAAGGGACATCATGAATGATTACAGGAAGATGACAGATTCCTTGTATTGGATATATGCGAGTGAAATGAGGCCGAGCACGCACAACTTAAAAAAGAAGAAAACTTCATGATGATATGAATCGTAACCTTTCACCAGGTTTGAGCTTAAACGGCGATCATATTGTTGGCTTTCTTCACCTCCTCCAACTTCACCTGGAGGTTAGTGAATTCACAGTCCTTGTAGGCATGGAACCGGGGCGAGAGTGCAGTGAATGGCCTTGGGGAGTGTCTTGGGGTGTTGGTAGTCGGTCTCGCTCTCGGATGCAGCGGCTGACATTTTTTGCACTCTCTTGAGAATAAGTGCAAGGTTGGTCTTTATGGAGGCAAGAGCTGCAAAACTGAGGATAAGGTTAGTCAATAATTTCAAGGAGAAAAGATAGAAGAAATCCAGAAGTTTACCTTGAGGGTCGGTTGGGCTCAAACCGATGTTGATTAGCATCGACTCAAACAACAATTATTGCAAAGCAGGAATCTTGAATTAAGATTTTAGAAGTGTGTCCAAGGATCCTTGATTGTTGCCAGTCAACCTCAGAGGCCGATTAAAACTTCTCTGATGTGTCCTCCAAGGTTTTAAATCGCTATGGCTGTTCAGAGAAGACAGAAGAATCTCTCTTTCCATCTATGGGTGGAAGAGAGAGTATCTCGGATCAACTGGCGGCCTTTCTGAGGAGACAAGTACCGCCAGTTGCTGTCCCAAGGATGCTTCTTCAAAGTGAAGCATCCTTGGATTAGGGGAACCAAGGCGGGGATATTCCAAAGGAGGCAAAGAAAAAAAAAACCGACGAGGACCTGCCGTGAGCTTGAAACCAATTCTGTCGGGACGAGGCTATAAACCCTCATTAGCTGGACAAAGAAAGGTTGGGGGGGAGTCTCAGCCCGACCCTAAAAGTCTCCTCGTATGGTCCGAACCGAAAAGAAGGGGGACTGATCACTCAGTCATCCGGATCGGCGAGCTCAAAGGCGAACTAGGGAGGTGTGTAGTGTTAGGATTGGACGAGGTCCATTTCTTCTTGCGTGAGGATGGACACCTCGTAGTCTGGGCCCTATTAGACTTGGGCTCAGCCAAAGGTGACCATTGTCGAGCTTGAGGTGAGTGGCCAGACGACCAACTCTCCTCCGAGGTGTTGACCTTGACTTCACTAATGGTGGAAAAGACGAAGAGAAAGAGGGAAAGACGAAAGGGAAGACAAGAAGAAGGAGCTGAGCAGCAAAAGAATGGGTACCCACTAGAGATGCAAGAGAACGGAGGACGCCGGAGCTGGAGAAAAGGGACTTCACGAGAGCTTTACCCCGGAGCTTGGACACTTGAGCACTCGAGTGGAGGAGCATGTGAAGCAACAATGTAAACTAAAGGGAGGGGATGCACTTATAGAGAGGCGCGGACGATCCTAATCCAAGCAACGATTTGGTTATCCGAGCAGATTCAGCCACGTGCCAGCTTAGGATATGACGTGAGTGGTTCATTGAGATCGCTGCATTAATGACATCTCGGGATAGCCCCATAATAATTGTGTCTCGAGATAGCCCAGATAAAATGAAGCTTTGCGAAGACTAATCGACGCATTTAATGCCCTTGACAAAAATCCTTTCCTCGATCGAGATGACGATATGATTTTCGTTGCCTGAATTGAGATGCAGCTCGGCCTCAGAAGTAGGGGGCAAGCAATAGGAGGAATATTGGACATCTCAACCTTGGATCGGATCGATCTCTTTGACTTTGGTATAAATCGAGGTGAGCCCAGTCGAGGAGCCGATCAGCCGAGGAGTCAATCGACACGTGTCTGCAAGGACTGATAGTTTTGGCAACCGGGTATTGTGGCAACGCTGCATTCGATGCTCGGTCAGTGTCGTACGCTGCTTAGGTGGAGTGATGCCCACGCCATAAACGTACGATTGACTACTGACATGCATCGTGTCAACTAAGGTAATGACAAAACAGACCACCCTATATCAATGGGTGATCCAGGGGTCCTCAGGTAAGCTAAGATTATGCTACACAATTCTCATCCAGAGAGCTCTACTCTGCTAAAATTTCTTCTTTCCACTGTTGCCTTTTTTATCCTAACTTAATGATCGAATGGTCTCCCGCTAGAAACACTCCGGCAAGAGAATTTCTTGCAGGTCCTCCCCAGAAGAGATCAACCTCCGACAGCTTGGCCACCTTGTCCACCTCGGCTTTTGTCGACCTCAAGGTCATCTGAGCTGCATTCCGACCTTGGTTTGAAATTTAGCAGCAACATATTGATAAGGGTTCCCAGCTACACCAGGTATCAACTGTAGGGAGACATTGTCAACATGAGGTTGCGAGGAGCTTGCGGTGCATCTCACGCCTCGCAATGCCACACTCCAACCTCACAAGGCTCACTGCAAAAAGCCCAAAACATGTTTCGCTGAAACAACCCACTGAATTGGTGAACAATAAGCAGTTCAACCTGCTCATTTAACAAATGCAGGTGCTAACCATGGCAGTTCAGGGCTTGTAGCAAGCAGCAGCACTGTTGGAACTAGTCCAGCCAAAATTCGATCAATCCAGCCACCACTCTCAGCAACCAATGCGCCATGCACCTGGTCAGCCTCCACTCTTGAGGCTGGGACTCGGAGAGGTCTCGTCAGAGCCACCCAATGAGAAATTCTTGGTCGAGATGAGAAATGGTGTACTCCAAGCTCCGATTCCGACAAGGACTCCGCTCTGAGCCTCTCGCCTACTCACCATGTGGAGACTCACCCCAACGGGATACCGACCTTGATAGGAGAATCAAGGAGATGGGCCGATAGATTCAGGCCATTAGGGGATAGGCTCTGAGGGCAATCAACAACTTTAACTTTTCCTTGGAGCCCCCTTCACTCGACAGATCATAAAAAAAATTAATCCCACCTCGGTTTAAGATGCCCTAGATAGAGCTATACAATAGTACCTCGGATCCTCTGAATCATCTGAAGAGCTTCAAGGCTCTCATGATGCTGCATGGAGCCACTGAAGCCATGCTTTGCATAGCTTTCTCTGAAACCCTTCTCAAGGTGCCTCAGTTTTGGTTCTTAGAGCTTCAGCCCAAATCCATCCACTTCTTCGAGCAGCTCGGCCGCCTCTTCTTGGCGCACTTCATCTCCAGCCGAAGATGGTATCGTGGTTCAGACGCACTGGTTTATATCAAGCAGAGGAAGAAAAGGTCCCTTAGGGACTATGTCAGTCGCTTTAATGCAGCGATGCTGGAGGTCTATGATTTGGATCAGTCGGTCGCAAAGTCGATAATGAAAAGCAGCTTACAACCATCATGCTTTCTCTTCTCCTTGCGGAAGCGTTTTCCTACCGACTTCACCGAAATATTGGCATAAGTATGCAAACGGAGAGGAAGCCGTGGCCTCCCATCGTGAGTCTGCTAGCGGCAGGTCTCTCCAAGGAGGCAAAAGAGTGCGCGAGGAGAGAGGGGAGCCGAGGAGTGTTTCTCCTTAGCGCGAAAGGAGCTCATGACGGCTCAAGAGCCCTCTTTGATAGTTTGAAAGGTACACTCCTCTCAAAGTCCCAAGGACTCAGATCCTCATGAAAATTAAAGGCCAAGGCTACATGTGCCATCCATATTGGATGAAGGCTATGGCAACAAAGAGAGACAAGAAGTAATGTTGATTCTACCAAGACGATGGCCATGACACTGAGGAGTGCATCCAACTCAAGGACGAGATCGAGGCACTCATCCGATGTGGGCGGCTGGACTGGTACATGCATGCTCAGCGTGACCGAGGAGCGCATGCTCAGCGTGACCGAGGAGCGCATGCTTTGGCCTCTGATCTGCCACCTTCAAAGCTGATCGAGAATCATCCGACAACAGGCACCATCAACACCCTTGCTGGCAGACCTGCCGAGGTTCTAAGTACCTCGGGCAGCTGAGCTCCTCAGGAGGCTGAGGCTGTTCCAAAGAGATAGCATATGGAGGATGTCATTTCCTTCTCTAACACCGACTTGGGAGGAGTACAATCTCCTCATGATGATGCCGTAGTAATTTCTCTTGCAATTGCAAAATATGATGTAAAGAGAATCCTTGTTGATAATGGAAGTTTGGCCGACGTGTTGTTCCACGATGCTTTCCAACGAATGAAGCTACCTATTGAGCAACTCCGGAAAGTCAATGCACCCTTGGTCGGTTTCTTGGAAGACTCTATCCCTATAGAAGCGTGATCAATCTGTCTATCACTGATTGACAAGAACCTCGAAGCAACACTTTGAGACCGGACTTTCTAGTGGACTTTGAGACCGAATGAGTAGATGGTAAGTTGACATCACAACTCGGAGGGCATTGAGACTAGGTCAGCCCAAGATCGCGTTGTAGGCTGAAGGGAAGACAGATGATGGCACGCTAATGTTACATGGCCACCCTCAAAGGGAAGAAGCCAGTGGAGACTCTACCAATTGAAGTGTTGGACACAAGAGACAAACTCAAGAAGCAGCGAGGAGAATCGGTTGAGGAAGTGGTGCAGGTCCTCCTAAGGGAAGGTGAGCCTGACCGAGTTGTCCACATCAACTCGAGCCTAGATGGAGAAAATTGGGCCAAGACGATTGGCTTTCTTTATGCTAATGCCGATATCTTCGCCTGGTCAGCTAGTGACATGCGAGGTATAAACCCCGAGATGATGGTTCACAAGCTCAATGTGGACCTGGCTCGCCGACCTATGCAGCACAAGAAGAGAAACTTCGTCACAAAAAGGCAAGTCATAAACCAAAAAGTTGACAAACTCTTGAAGGTCGGCTTTGTTCGTGAGGTACACTACCCTAACTAGCTGGCCAATTTTGTACTTGTTAATAAAGCTAATAGTAAGTGGTGAGTTTGTATCGACTACACTGACCTGGATAAGGCCTGCCCAAAAGACAGCTACCTACTCCTGAGGATTGACCAGCTCGTAGATGCGACCTTAGGACATCAGTTGCTGACTTCATAGATGCATTATCGGGATACAATTAAATTCAAATGGTGCTCGAGGATGAAGAGAAAACAACCATTCTTACCGACAAGGGCCTCTACTGCTACAAAGTAATGCCCTTTGGCTTAAAAAATGCAGGGGCATCTTACTAGTGCCTTGTCAACAAAATCTTCAAGAAGTAGATTGGCCAAAATATGGAGGTGTATGTAGACGATATACTCATGAAAAGTTGAGCAATAGAGCAGTACATAGCCGACCCGGAGGAATTCTTTGCGACCCATAGAAAGTACCAGATGAATTTCAATTCGACGAAGTGCGACTTTAAAGTCACCTCAAAAAAATTTCTAGTATTCATGGTCACACAATAAGGCATCAAGGCAAATATGAAGAAGATCCAAGCAATACAAGAGATGCAACCACCAAGGATTATCAAAGAAGTCCAACGCCTGACTAGTTAGATCGCTGCACTAGCGAGATTTGTTTCTAGATTGGCAGAGCGCTGTCTTCCATTCTTCAAGGCTCTAAAGCATCCCAAGAACTTTCAATGGACCTCGGAGTGTCAAGAGGCCTTTGACTAACTGAAGAAATATTTTAGCTCGTCGCCTCTCCTCACAAAACCGTAGGTTAGAGAAATGCTCTACTTGTACTTGGTCATTTGTCCTTTTATTGTGAGTTCGGTCCTAATACAAGAAGAAGAAAAATGACAAAAATCTATCTACTACACAAGTCAGATTCTATAAGATGTCGAGACCAAATATTTCAAATTGGAGAAAATGGTCTACGCCCTCATCATCATAGCTCAGAAGCTCCGACCATATTTCTAAGCTCATTCAGTCATAATCCTAACCGACTAACCAATAAGGTAGATTTTGCAAAAGCCCGAAAATACAGGTTCGCTAGCAAAGTGGGTAGTTGAGCTCAGAGAATTCAATTTGTAGTATTAACTCCGACCGTTTATCAAGGCGCATATGTTGGCGGACATTCTAGTGGAATCAACCATCTCTGATGAACATCTTGCTGAGCTACCCATCAAAAAGAAAACCATAGAGCAGTCGTCGATCTTACACGTGGAAGGATCATTGGGCTGGCAGGCAGTGGGGCTGGACTTATACTTATCGGTCTAGATGGAGTAATTATAGAGTGCGCTTTGCGGTTCGAGTTCTCGGCCTCAAATGAGGCTGAATATGAAGCGTTCATCACCAGGCTTAAGCTTATCAAGGAGCTCGGGGTTCAGAAGTTGAAGGTGTTCCACGCTCACAATTGATCATCAGCAAAGTGCGAGGAGAATTCGAGGCTCGAAGGCCATCGATGATCAAATATCTATAAAAGATAAAGATCATCACCTCAGTTTTTCATAACTTTGAAATACAGCATATCCGTCGGATAGAGAATGCAATGAGCAACGTGCTGTCAAAAAAAAATATATATATAGTGGACAACTAAGAAGATCTGGCTAATCGGTAGATCCACCCTAGTGCATGCAGTTATTACATGAACCCAAGTACATGAATCGAGCACACGGGACGTCATGACTGGTTCCTGCATCGCCAGTCCATTTATTGGATATATGCGAGTGAAATGAGACCGAACACAGACAACAACTTACAAGAAGAAGAAGAAACGGAAAATAACGTAGAGATTCGGATGAGAAAACTTCGTGATAATACGAATCGTAACCTTTCACCAGGTCGGATCTTAAACCGCGATCAGATTGTTGGCCTTCTTCACCTCCTCCAGCTCCTTCACCCAGAGGTCAGCGAACTCGCAGTCCTTGTAGGCGTGGAACCAGGGGCCCCCGAGAGTGTAGTGAATGGCCTTGGGGAACGTCTCGGGGTCGTGGTGGTCGGCCTTGTTGTGGCCCACGAGGAAGTTCCAGACGAAGGGGACGGCGCCGATGTCGGAGTCGTGGAGCCACATGAAGCGGTGGAGGAAAGCGCCGGTCTGGGAGCTGACGAGCTCCGGCGTGAGCACCCGGTTCTTGGGGTGGCCGCAGTTGTAGAGGACCATGGAGGACCAGTTCTTGCGAGGGTACACGGTCTGGACCGCCCCGTCCATCTTGAGACCCTCCTTGGGGGCGTACTCGTGCTGGACGCACATGACGGCGTAGCGGTCGTCGATGAGGTCGATCAGGCCCTTGATGTCGTTCGTGTAGAGGAAGTCGCAGTCCACGAACATGGCCCAGCCCCGGTAGCCGGCGAGGTACGGGGTGAGGAAGCGGGTGAAGGAGAACTCGGTGCTCTCGGTGGGGTCGCGCTCCCGCCTGTAGAGCCCCGCGGCCCGCAGCTCGGATTGCTTCAACGGGATCACATCCACGGGGACCGAAGCGTGCTTAAGGAGCGAGTGGCGGCACACCCCGAAGGCGACGTCCTCGCGGGTGTCGTACCCCACGAAGACTTTGAAGGGGGCCATCGCCGACGACGCTGTTTTGGCAATGCCGGAGATGGTCATGGCGGCTCGGCGTAGAAAGAAAGAAGGATGGGGAATGCGAACGTTGGAGGTGGCGGGAGAAAGAGAGAGAGAGGACAGAGGTTTAAATAGAAGGAAGCGGCGGTGCTGCTTAAGCTCGGATGTAAGGTGGGGATAGATTCACCTGGTTCTAGATTTACTTAACTATGCCGGAGATCGATCAGAGAGATCAGCACCCTGTAATAGCTACTGTGGCGCCTAACTCTAAGATAAGCGAGGATAAATAAATGCCCTAGTAATGCCATCTCTAACATCCCCATTCCGTACTAGGGTCTAAAAGTTATAATGTCTTTTTTTTTTTTTTTGGTGAAAAAAAGTTATTATGACAGCGGGCTCTAAAAAGTATCGAAAGAAAACTATTTTTTTTTGTGTTCTGAATAAAAAACAATATTACTGGAGCTGACGTTGTTACTGAGACGCCCTATACGAGGCGCATGAAAAGTTATCTGGTTTCACATTAATCCTCTAGCTCGTACCAATGGTCCCTACCATATATTATTGAATGACTCCCATAAAGGAGACGGACGCTTCCATAATTGCATATATAACTTGTGTTGTGTCATAGCCGTTCACTTTCTGATGAAGGCCATCCAGAGATGTATGATAATCTGCAGAGCGGCCTTACAGGGGATCCCGTCGGTATTATATTTATTTGTAGAGGCCAGCGAATGCCATTGCTCTCGCAATTAAGATTGCGAGAATAAATCACCTGGATGGGCCCTAGTTTTGGGGGACATTAGCTCAATCAAGGAAGAATCCGTCCAAAGATCTTGGAACAACCATCCAGATCCTGCATTAAAAATGGGTGGGGAGCCCCATCACGGCCGGAACCCACCTTCCAAATTATTGATGGCCGCGGGTCGTACGTCCAAGTCACGGGAGCAGGAAAATAACGTGTCCGGACCTTACACTCACCAGGATGCCTATCAAACGTCCCCACAGAGCGCTGCAATTATTTCCGTTTGATGCTTGAAAGACCGCAAGGCATGGTTCCACAAAAGCTTTACCAGCTCTTGGAAATTTGAAGGGCGTGTGAGGCCAGTTTAAATATCAAAATTATGGAGTCTATAGCTACGGTCCCTTCTTATTTCCATAACGATTCCCCCAATGGCATCAACCTTGAGTTGGATGGAGCTTCTAAAGCGGCTCAAACGATGAACTGTAAGTTAGGCAGCTTCCCGATTATTTATCTTGGGTCTACCCCTTTGTGATAAGAAGTTAAGAAAAGCTGAACGGTTATCTTGATGGGAAAAAACTGTATGCAAGGATAGGAGTGAAGAGGGCTTAGGAATGAAGAACCTATATATATATAATATGAACAATTCTCTTCTAGCCAAGCAGGCGTGGAAGTATACGAAGAACAATGATGGATTCCTTCCCAAGTCCATTTCTCCTAACATTGAAGCCAAACATATTTATTCCAAGCTTCTTGAATACAAAAGATAATTTGAGTCATTTCCATTTGTTGGGCATCCTTCCTTATGCATTTAATTATGCTTGGAAGTTGTGAGATATGTTGTCTTCAAATTTGTTAGGAAAACACTTGGTTATTCAATGTTTGCTTGGGTAATTAAAGCTTCTTTGACTATTTGTTTCAAGGCAAACTTGTAGAACATTGGTGCTTCTTTGGAAGTTGGTTTTTGAGATTCCAAAGGGTTGAATAGGAGTGGAAAAATTCAGATTAGTGTGCTGGAATTTACAATTGTTATTTGGACTGTATTTTTGTGTCTCTTCGGTGACTTGAAGAGCTTTGTACCTATTCTCTTCAGTTTTTCCAAGTAACCTTTCCACTCTTTTGTTTTGGAGCTTTTGTGTAGCTTCTTCCTCACTTGTCAAAAACTTCATTTTGCCTACAAATCCCTTGTCATGTTGTGAGACATTTGTGTCTCTTGTAAATACTTTGTAATCCTGTAAAGTTAGTGAAATTGGACCTCGGTCCCATGGACATACCTCAATTGAGGGAACCATGTAAAAAATCTCTTGTGTTCTTGTTTTCCTTATTGTTCTCTTTATTGATCTATACTTGTGGGGAACCATTTTTTCCAACAACTGGTATCAGAGCCAACTTTGCAAAGATTGTATAAATCATGGAGAACAACGTAGGTCGCATGGTTAGCTTCAATGGAAGCAATTGGTCAACTTGAAAAATTAAGATGAAGGATCTTTTCTTTTGCAAAGACTTGTATGGACCCGTTGAAGGTGATGAGAAGAAGCCCAAAGAGATGAAAGATGAGGAGTGGGCCAAGCTTAACCGAAAAGCCGTTGGTATCATTCGCCAACGGATTGATAACAGTGTCTTCCACCATGTCTCTACCGAGACATCGGCTCATGGTCTTTGGATGAAGCTTGAAGGCTTGTATGAAAGAAAAACAGCATCTAACAAAGCTTTCTTGTTTCGAAAATTGGTGAGCTTGAAGTATAAGGAAGGTGGATCTATTACGTGTTGGGAATTGTATCCTAAATATCAATCGTCAGCATATTGATGATTGAATTTTGTAAATGATTGACAAATTAATAAAGTGTTA
>JAOXJJ010000395.1:1769728-1802192 GCA_025769935.1 Phoenix roebelenii | reverse complement strand
GCGGGCTTCTGGCCCGTTTCAGGGGTCGGCCGCAGCTGCAGGCCCGCGGATAGGGCCCACCGAAACTGCGTCGTCTGCTTCTGGTTGGGCCCGGTCCGCCTGTCTCAACCTGATTCTGGCTCAGCCCACTAGCTCGAGTTGCCCGATCCAGACATGGAGGCTCGACGGGTCGGAGCAGGTTCCCATCACCCGCTTGACCCGGTCTCTCCCTGGGCTCCACGGAACCAGCAGCGCCTGGCCAGTTCTCCGTCGATCCTTGCCGCGCCACCTTCTTTGGCTTCTGCCAAGCATGGGTTTCAGGCGATGAGAATGGTGAGGATGGCACGGATGGCGGAGCTGACCCGTCTCGTGGAGGAGCCGGACTCTGTGCCGAGCCGGACTGGAGCTTGGTCACCATCCGTGGCTTGCCCCCGGTGCTGCCAACTCGTGGCTGACGAACCCGATTCGTCACCAGCCACGGGACGAAGACCTGCCGCCTGGTGCGCCCCTCAGCCGTCCATCGAAGACTTCTCACCCGGCGTGTCCATCTTCTCCAACCCTGCCGTCGGACTGGGACGTTGGCAGTCACGCTCGAGGTGCCCAATTCGGCCGCACATGAAACAAACTACCGGCAGGTCTTCGTAAATGAAGGCCTGCCACACCGGCGACGAAACCCCCTTTAAGAACACCCCTGGCGTGAGTGGCCGGAGGGCATCGATCTCAACTTTCACTCTCGCGTACCCTGCCCGTCGGAGCTGGTCGGAGAAGCTGATTAATTCCAGAGGTCGGCCGGCCACCGCGGCAATATCTACCAGGGACTCTTTGTCCCAGAATTCTAATGGAAGACAGGGGAGACGAAGCCAAACGGTAGTTCGACCTACCGAACTGACTCCCGGGACGAAATCCGGCTTCCACACCTCCATTGCCATCACCTGGCCGGCTATCCTCCACGGCCCGCCCGCCATTGCTGCTGCCCGATCTTCTCCGTTCCGAAAACGGAAGGTGGTGACTCCCTCCGCCATTGGAAAGAACTCCACGTCGTACCCCAGCTTTCCCCGACGCCGCAGGTCACGGGCCATCCACTCCGCCGGAACACGACGACCTAGGCTTCGGGCAACCATTGCCGTCGACGCCCAGGCCGAGCGCGCCCTTCCCACGCGGTCAGCCGGTAGTTCCAGGACGTTAGTGAAGATACGCTGGAGCTCGATCAATTCCTCCATCGTGATTTTGTGGCTGGACCAGATCTTCCGTCGGGACCCCTGGGCCACCTCCGACCACGAGGGAGAGGTCGTGTCCGCCCGTCGGCCCTCCGGGGCCCCCTTCTCCTCCGCCGCGCCAGACGGCTGGGTCGCGATCCGTACCGCCCACCCGTTGTTCGCCCGAAGTCCTCACTCAGTTGCACGAAGATTGATGTAATCCGCTTGCACCCACTCACCCCCGCATCGCCCACCTAGTGTTCGCCCGAAATCCAGGGTGCGCCTTTGGGCGATATAAATCTGCAACCCCAAGTTTTCCACGTGTCAAGCATTCAAAGGTCCCCATATCTATCGCTCTCGCCCTCCCTCTTTCTCCGTCGCTGACCTGACCCGCAAGCAGGCTCCCAACCACATCCTTCTTCCCCTCTGCCCCATCTCTCTTCAATCCTCTCCATCAGCTTTCTCTCTCTTGTCCACCATGGCTCAGCTCTTCTCCTCCCTCCAGGAAAAAATCCAAGGTAAAGATCATATTAAATTGTAATCCCTTCTCCTCTTGTGTCAAGTAGTGTAACCCAGTGCTGGTTCTGATCTCGGGGGCAGGGAAGCAATGGAAGGAGAGGCGTATAAGAAGGATAACGGACAAGACCTTCGACCGCATCAGAGCCGACTCCGACCGAGACTACCTGACCTTCGAGGACCTATACATCGCGGTCCTCTATGTTTACAAGTGTTTCTTCTCCTCTTTCTTTATTTCTTTTTCTTCCAATCTCCCCTCTCTCTCTCTTGGAGGTAGTTGATAGAAAGGGGCCGAGAGTTTCTTAGATGACTCTGTCTTTCTCTATGACTTCTTGTAGTGATATCAACAAGTTCTTGCCCGGGCGTCACAACGATCCCCCGTCCAAGGAAAAACTGAAAGCTATGATGGAGGTATGCAAGTTTGTGTGAATTACTAAATTGAACGAATATTATTAACTAGTAATTCTTGTATACTGTAGTAACCAAAGAAATGATTCTGATACTTCTAAACGCGATGATGCTTTGGACGAGCGTGGTACTGAGGTGGGAAGGGCCGTAATATAGCATACCTTAAATTCTCTCTATTCAAATTCAATTTTTTGAATTCAAATTATTGGTGTCATATTCTCCTTATTTTTCTCCTACTTTCGCTCTGCTCAAATTCATATTTTGGATTTGAATTGTTGCTGTAATCTTCTCCTTATTTTCCTTCTGTAATCACTCTTATACATGATATATATGTATTCAATGCACACTCAAACAAATCCCAACCAATTAAGTGGGACATTATCCGTCACATTTTATCTCTTTCAGGCTGCTACAGAATTATAAATTTGTACTTTAGGATGTGAAGGGTGTAAGAGATAGTTAGTAATAACAAAACACACCATGGCTAACAAATGGGTAGAGCAAAGCATAGATGCAGTGGTTAATTTGTAAGCTTCATTGTTTTGCAGTTATCTGCATAGTAATAGTATTATCTGTTCTAGAAATTGACGCTGCATTTGGATGTCCGTACACTTAAATGCTGTTATGAACTGCGTAAATAAGTTGTAGCACAAGTCATGATGTAGTTCGGATTTGTCCAAAGTGTCGCCTGTTAGGTGAAAGGCTCTTATTTGATTCTGCTGTTATTACTGCTTCTATATGACAGTACCTGATTGAAATAAATGTGTAGATGAGACTCATCAAGCCAATCAAAATGGAGTGTTTAATTTTTTTCATAGCCCCAATTTTTATATAGTCGGTGGAACAGGTACTTTGCAAGTAATTCATACCAAGTTGTTTATAAATATCTTGCTCAAGAAAGGGATCCTTCAATTACTATTTGATACATAAAAGAAGAAACGATACATCTAGATTTCTGCTGAGAATTGCATCGGTATTCTTAGAGGGTGAGCCTTGGTGCAACAATAAGGCTGCTCCACTGATCTGGAGGTCATGAATTTTTGAAATACAGAAATAGTCTCTCTGCACATGAAGGTAGGGCTGCATACCTCTGACCCTTGAGGGCCTCGTGCACACCGGGCGACCTTTATTTGCATTAGTATTATTATATAGCCTGCCTTTGCTGATATTTCTTATTGTTAGAAAGCAGACTGGCTCACACAGTTTCAAATAGAAATGAGGAGCCTTATTAATAAAATTATAAGAAGCAACAAGATCTTAGTAGCAAGCTAAATTTGATTCAATGAAACCATTTCACACCGGATACTTTTTTCATCTTCATCACAGGAGTATGATGTCAACCTTGATGGGCTGCTTGACCGTGAAGAGTTTGCAAACTTTATTCAGAAATTGACAGCAGATACTGTAATATCTGTTGGTCAAAATCTACTAATTGCATTGGTTGTGGCTCCAACTGTGGCACTGCTCACAAAGAGGGCAACAGAGGGGGTGCCTGGTGTTGGCAAAGTGGTGCAGAGGATTCCTAATTCTGTCTATGCTTCCATTGTTGCTCTTGGGGTTGTGTTCGTCCAAAAATCAAGTGAAGGTCATGAATAAATAAGCTGATAATCATGTATATTTGTATGCTGAAACAAAATACTCATCTGTGTTCTGTTAAGTAGCATATTGGAAAACCTCGCAGTGGTTATTTCTTCAGTATATGAGCAAACCAAAGCTGCTATTTTATTATGAGTGCTTTCTGTTGGAGGTTTTTGCATGCCTGGTGCTGGCAAAGTGGTGCAGAGGATTCCTAATGCTGTCTATGCTTCCATTGTTGCTCTTGGGGTTGTGTAGGTCCAAAACAGGTGAAGGTCATGAATAAATAAGCTGACAATCATGTATATTTGTATGCTGAAACAAAATACTCATCTGTGTTCTGTTAAGTAGCATATTGGAAAACCTCGCAGTGGTTATTTCTTCAGTATATGAGCAAAACAGAGCTGTTATTTTATTATGAGTGAATCTGTTGGAGGTTTTTGCTGGTTTCTGATTCTTTGATTGGATTTTGAGCACCATCACATTCATTAATGAAGTCCATGTTCTGTTCCCCTTTTTTTCCTTCCTCTTTTTTTTTTTTTTTTTTTTTGATGAAGAGAAGGGCTTTTTGTGGGACTGGGGATGGGGAGTCGGAGGGGTCGCAATGGAGTAGCTAGGTTATGACTGAGACCTTGTTTGTAGCTAGATTCTGGTTTTCTCTTTTATCATCAGCGAGACGACTATTTAGATGATGACCCGAAGAGCTCTCCATTTCTCTTGCTCTTTACCCCATTTTGATTGCATTTGGGAACTGCCTTGATATGACACCGCAACTCCCTTACTTCATGTTGGAAACATCAATGATAGAAACATCTGAGTATATCCAACTGATGTTGATGCAAAAAGAGCTTCAGTACTGTAATGCATCCCTCTCCTTCTAGGGAAACATTCTTCATTGAACTTTTGGAGGTGTTTTACCGTGGGTCTAACATGGGCGGTTATTCCATGTGACATGTTATGAAAGGTCTCAATAATTCCCATGAAAAATAGATAGCCATAAATTTATTAGAAAGGGAGAATGAAGAAAACAATTGCATGCATAATGCTGCTATCTGTTTCTCCTAAAGAAAAAAAATTAAAGATTCGATTCAGTCAAAAAAATAAAATAAAAATCAAAGGGAAGGGTTTTGCCTTTCAGAAAGGTTCTTTTAGATAATGATTTTGAGAGTTTATGATGCAAGGTTTCACGATCTATGTGCTGGCCAGCTTTGCTTCCTTCCAAAGATTAAAGGCCATTTCTCTACCATGTGAGTAGGTATTCATTAGTGGTTCTTAAATAAGGTGAAAAATAAAAAAACATTGACCGTTTTAGCTGGAGTGTTTCTTCTACTTTCTTTTTTTTTACCTAGGTTCTGCCATTCTTTGCTAGTCCTTTTTTAAGAGAAAGTAAATCTATAAAAATTCATACTAGAGTTTCGTTGCTTGCATTTATCATTCGAGGTATAAATTCTCTTGATATGGAGATTTACTATAATTTGATAAGCTACAGTGCAAAATTGAGAAATAAAAGGAATCAATTCATGGGAGGGGGCGATAGAGAGAGAGAGAGAGAGAGAGTATGGAATCAACCACAGTGGACTATTTTAGCACAATGAAACTTTTGCTCTCTTCATGAACCAGAAGCTCTTGGAAAGAAACCCGGCTTCAAAAACTGAACCATAAACCTTTCAGACGGGTAACAGTCAAATCCTACAAGAACCTCAGATAACTTCAAGAAAATCCTGAATCTTTTATCACGACTTGAAAAGCGTGATAGAATCAAAGTTTCAGAGGTATCTATTGTTGTATAAGCAAACATGCTGATTGCCAATGCAGGAGTATCAACTATCAGTTACTATATCATCTTAGATGCAAGCCAATGGCCTGCCAGTTTCTTGGTTCATTGATGAGAAACAATGCCAATATTATAAAGCTTTGTAATTTCCTGGAAAGTTGAATAAGGGAATGTAAATAACCATTACTGTTTCAATCTATGATACAGTAAACATGATCAACATTCTTAAGTGAGTGAAAAGCTGGAGTATGAAAAACTATTTTTATATTGTTGCTTTGGTGAGTTTAATTGACTTCCAAAAGCAAAGAAAATATATGCTTCTCTTATTGTTGCTTTTATAGGTATAAAGTTCTGAGCTGAAGCTATCAGAAATTGGTTTGGTTGATGCAGATGACAAATTGCTCAGCAATGAGTGGAGATCTGGTAACAGTGGTCAATAATAGGCAGCCAACCGTTCCACCTAGCCCCTGCTGAGCCTTCTCAGAAGGTTAACGGTGCCTATAATTCTCAGATCCTTACGACATTAATTCTAGGTGTTGCACTGTTACAACAAAATGCTATATCTTCTTCTGCTGATTTGCAGCTGTTGTTATGGCATTAGCCATGTTAGAGTCAAGTTATGTGATAGAAGACATGCTGCTATCAACCACATGAATCAGTTACAGCATAATGAGTTTCAAAGTTTGTTTTGCAATTTTGCTCTCTATTTCTGGTGCATAATTGATCCAATCAAGATGAAGGAAAAAAATTTATTCAACCTTCTCAACTCAATTTTTTAAAAAAACAATTCAGAAAATAGAAAATTTGATGATATTAGGGTTTAAGTGTGCTTTTCTTCCATTAATCAATAACAAAACTGAGTTACAAAGCCTTTACTTATACTAGTAAAGTCCGTCCTTACATAATTCAGATTGGATTCCTCTTTTAGTTAAAAGAGGACACATTTTTTCCGAAATAGAGATAACTAGTAAAAATAATTATGAAAATATTAAAATCAAATCTAAATTTCTACATCGATTTTGTCTTCAACCGTTGTGCCTAATTTTTTCCATATTAAGAGATATGCCCAGTCAAAGTCTTTCTTGAAAAAAAAAATTGCATAGGCTGGTTCATTTGAGTGCCCAAATGATAGGATTTGGTCTTGATTGCTCGGTCCATTATATCCTTAAAAGATGGTGCCATCTTTTAAAGCTCGAAAAGTTACCCGATTTCAAAACAAAGAATACCTCAATCGGATGTTGTTTGGGCACGTTAGGGCCTCTGAAATGTTTGATGCACAATTATGAAAAGGTTAAAATCAAATCTAAATTTCTACATCGATTTTGTCTTCAACCGTTGTGTCTAATTTTTTCCATATTGAGAGATATGCCCAGTCAAAGTCTTTCTTGAAAAAAAAAATTGCATAGGCTGGTTCATTTGAGTGCCCAAATGATAGGATTTGGTCTTGATTGCTCGGTCCATTATATCCTTAAAAAGATGGGGCCATCTTTTAAAGCTCGAAAAGTTACCTGATTTCAAAAAAGAGAATACCTCAATCGGATGTTGTATGGGCACGTTAGGGCCTCTAAAATGTTTGATGCACAATTAGCTTTCTAATATAGTGGATCTCACTTCTGGACTCTATCAAGTTCTCATAGTGGCTAGAATGATTTATATCGAGACTGGTATTCCTCCTTTATCAAGTCTCTTCTAGTTTAGAGAATTTAGCTCTTACTAAGTCAAAATTGAAGATGGAAAAAATATTTACTTTCTTATTTCATAGTTAAACCACATAGCTTTGCTAGAAAACTTATGTTTCCGGTTGATCTAAAAAGACTCAATCCTCCCACCTCTTATTTCTGAGACCTTCCTCTAGTTAATACAATCTTAATCTAGCGGCCTTTCCTATTCCATCCATTGGTCATCCATATCTAGTAAAACTACTTCCTAGCTTTGGCCCTCATCTACCATAGATGGCTCAAATAGCTTTAAATTCTCAACATTAATTATTGAGTACATCTCCATTTGTAGTGGCAAACTAGAAGGAATTCTCTCCCATTTTCTGCAGAATGTTGAAAAGACCATATCGAATTGTCTTTAGTTCTTTCCTCCGCTCTTTATCATTTCTTTACCCAAGTGAAGCTATGCTAGCTCTCCTTTTTGGAAGTTGCACTTCATGTAATACTTATCATATGAATCCTTATACTATTGTTGTGATATATGGTTACATTACACCTCAACATCCTAATGCACCTCTTTGATATTCTTAAGGAACTTTTGAGCTCATGCTTGGTCTCCCTCCTCCCTGTTCTTTGGCACAGAACCAACTGTGAACTCTAGGTCGAGAGAACTTTATAGTAGATAGTCCATCATACTTCAAACGGTGCCTTTTGTGTGGAACCATAGATAGATCATTGTAGGTGAACTAAGGTGAGCCATGTTGTCAACCCAATTTTTCATATGCTTAGAATTGTAGCCCTGAAGGAGTGCGCCATTGAGTGGTTCACGAACTTTATCTATCTATCTATTTGCAAATAGAAGGTAGTGCTTCGCTTCAATTTGGTACCTATCATCTCCTACAAAATTCTCCCATAATTACTTAGAAAATGACCAATCTCGATCTAAAATTATGGAAGAAGGAAGCCCAAAATTTTTTCGTAGATGCTGAAAGAATAAATAGCCTGCTTCTTCTCCCATTACCATCTTCTTGCAGGGAATCGGGCATACCCTCTTGCTAAATCGATCAACTACCTGTTGGCCATTTTTTCATTCCATTCGAGCACGTACCAAAAACTTTGGGGCACTAAGAAACTCAGTTGGCAGGCGGAGAAAGGAATCGAGTCTCAACGACAACAAGGTTGGTGTGCACATGTGCCACTAGAGTTTAATCAGCCAAAAAGATGATGAGGATCGAAGGGAGGATACAGAGTAACATGGGTCCATGTGCCTTAACCTTCAGGAACTTTTGCCACTATCATACCGTGATTCGAAGGAGATGGATTAGATAGGAGTGTAGCGTTGGGCTATAGTAGAGGTGTAGTCCTGGGCTACGGCAAGGGTGTAGTGCTGGGCTACAATAAAAATCTAAGTTACAGCTACTCCTACAATAGAACTACTAGTAGAGTAAAACTAAGATAAGATAAAAAGATGCATTGGATTGATTGTTGAAGGATCTATATAGAGTACAATTCTACTTATTTATACTAAAACATAATAATTGTCCTAAAATATGATAATTGCCCAATCTGATGGTTGTTCCCTATGTCTGGCCTTCACTCCTAGCAGTTTTGGTAGATGATACCAGTTATCTTCTACTACGCACATTCGATTGCATGGTTGTCCCATATTAACTGTCAGATGGATACTCATACCTTATCGATCTCAGCTTATCATGGCTCATATTGGCTATCTCTTTTACTTCGACCTTGATACAATCTTCTACACTTGGAAATCTTTGAGACCGATTCAATTCTCTCAGTCTTCCACCAGTCATCTTGACATGCTTTGTAGTTAATCACGGTCAAGACTCAATTATTTGGCCCTCTTATCCACATCATAGCCGAACTCCCTTGCTTCGTCTTGTGTGTCCTCCACACGTGGTAGAATTTAGCACGGCCATACCTTGTCAAACCTAACAAGAAACATGTGACTTCTATCTGTTTTGACTTGATCCAAATTGGTCCATGTGGTGCCTGCTTATGGTTGTTTTCTAGGTTATTGAGCTATGTAAACAATATGTTAGATAACCTATATACCTGCATTGCCCTTAAGCACTGAAAGAGGGCATGTTCTACCTCATCATCTATAATCAAATAGCAATCACAACAAGGGGGGATGTTTAGCCCCCTTCTAGCTAGCACCTCACAGCATGGGATCCAGCCCTAGACAATCTTTTGCAGAAAAAATGCTACTCTAGGATGAACCCCTAGCCTCAAAATCCATATTCACTAGCCCTTGCTTGTAGAGCATGTAGAGATCCTTAGATTTTATTTTAAAGCTGTAGGTAGGTCTCCACATCATCCTATCGACCGTATCATGGCTAGGAATAACTATGGATAAGATCTTGCATGCCAACCTATCTCCAAATTGTTGGATAAGGAAGGGGGAATTCCACCTCTTTTCTCCCACTAGGAATAGGTCCCAAACCCTCAAACCCACATGAGCCTCTTGATCGATAGTGGTTGGCCATTGGACCAAAGGAATATGAGACACCCAAGCATCATTCAACACCTCCATCAACGTGCTATCACCAATAGACCATCTAATATTTTGTAACACAATCTAAGCATGGGCACATACCTCCTTCCAAATGAATGAACTGTTATGAGCTAGCTGAGAAATATGAGCAGTCCAAGTCTCATACTTGGCTCTCATCAGAAAGCTCCACAAAATGCCAGTCTCAAGGATAACCTAGCAGCATGTTTGGCCAACATCGCCTTCCTCCTGGTCATTAGCGACTAAATCCCTAAGCCTCCTTCCCAAAGTGGCTAACGCACACTATCCTAAGCAACAAGATGAACCCTCTTTACCTCTCCCATGGAGCTCTAGAGTAAGTTCTTGAATATTTATTCCAACTTTAGTAAGAAGTACTTTGGCAATATAGTGTTAGTCGTGAGGTAGATAGGGATAGATATGAGCACTAATTGCACTAGGATCATCCTACCCATCATTGAGAGGAGCCTTGTTTTCCATCCATCCAATACTCTACTTCATGGTCTCACATTCAGCCTTCCTAAGTCTTCGACCTATAATTGGCACCCCTAAGTATCTCCACAAGCCATCCAACTCGTCAACTCCAAGCACCTCTTTAATTGCATTCTTCAATTATGGTTTAATTTTAGGGCTAAAACAAATAGCAATATGAGTTGGTTCACTTTCTAACCAGACACTATACAACAGCCCACCATAATCTTAACTTGAGTAAGTAGGAGGCAAATATCAATAAAGAAGAATGTCGCTTGAGCCCCTAGAAAAGGCCAATATACCTCGAGCATTTGGTCCAAAGTGGCTACTCTAGATCTAGACAGAACATCAAAACAAATAGCAAAAAGATAAGGAGAAAGAGGGCAATCTTGGCGAAGCACAACTTACAAGTAGAAGAATTTTGCCAATATGCCATAGACAACGAAGTCAAATAAAACATAAATATCATCTGATCTGAGCCAAGAATAATTTTTTTTTCTTTTTTCTTTATTAATGAAATCATGCCACTGGAACCATGTAATTTCTTGGCAATTGCAAATTGAAGCTGTCATTACCCAATCATATTGATTGGGCAAGATTAATTCTGGAAGGCATTCAACATCACGACAGCCTTGGTCCTAACCCTAACCATTTGCAGCCTCAATTCTACTATTTTAAATTGGCGGAAGTGGAAATAGCCATGGTTGACTAATCATCGGAGAAATGCGATTAAAAAAGGTCTATGAGGCCTAAAAATGTGGTCAACGTGGAACAAACTTCATCATCTTGACATCAGTAGAGACCACAAAATGATACTTTTAAATAGAGAGGACGAGGTATAGAGATAAAATAGTACATTATTCCTAGAGCATATTTCAGTACCAAAATTGAACACCCCTCTCTAAATCTAACATTTTTTTTTGGTACATAATCTAACATTTTGAATAAGCTCAAATGGAAACAATTGTAGTTCGAAGGCACCCAAAAGTAAAGGGAGTGTTTTTTTCTCCTCAAATATAGTGGGAATGCCACTTCGCAAAATTGAACTCAAAACCTCCACCCAGCATGCACTGCCACCGAAATGGGTGCAAACCACCTGGAACAAGTCATGTTAGCATACCCTCGTCAATATTATGGCACGGATTTAATATAAAACAAGCCTTCTGAGATCTATTTTGACATCTCGCCTGCCATATTGTGATTTTTCTTCCACATTTTAACTTTCTTACAAGACAAACCAGCATGCTGCAACAGCTGCGAATCCATAAAATGCACACAGAAATCCCAAACTCCCAACTATTTCCAATCCTTCACATTAGCTATTTTCCTCTCTAACAAAAATTCAAAGAGCAAAACTATCTAGAAACAATATTCTGCCATTCATTGCGGTCTGTTTACATCTCTGTCTTCAAAGGACAAAAAAAAATAATTAAGCAAACAATGAATCATTTAATTTCGCACTAAGACTATTGTTGTGGTTACCTGTGTCCTTGACAGCATTCAAACCAAGTTTCGACCTTCAGTAAATGGTAGCAGACAGGCAGGAAAGAAATATTATCAAATAAACATCATTCAGCACATAGAAGATAAAGATATACCAGGAACTAGCATATTATTTAAAAGAAATTCTTGATACGATCCAAACTACCATCATAGCAAGCCAGCGTGTCCTGAAATTATATCAGGAAAATTACAGACACCACCTTGTTTTCATGGCCGAGAGCAAGATTGGTGGAGGCATTACGAACGTCTCCAGATATACAGTCAGTTTTAATAGGGAACGATTATAGATTCTATGAGCTCCTGAAGTGGAGCAAGCTCCTTCTTGTCAATCAAGCCAAACTCCTGCATCAAATACATACAAATGTCAGCAAACTAGAACTTTCTTGAACGACTGTATCGGGTACATGACACCACAAATATAGAACTAGCTCAAATGAAATAACATATTATGCACCTTGCAGTAATAAAAGTTTGCAACCACCAACCAGTAACATAAATTCATGAAATTAATGAAAATAGAATGACATGCAATATGCTGTCCTCTGCAGAATTCATGGTTCCAATGGTTGGCAAGGAACTACAGCTTAAAGGAAGCTTCTGATTCTATGCACGTCTCCTATGCAAAGTACAGATCTGACCTCAAAATGAGCCAATTCAGCTAGAAACTTGGACTCGGACAGGGTCAGGTTCCCCAGAACTGTTCCAATTTGTCGAAGAAATAAAGATCACTTAATATCACTTAATAGAGGATCTACTGAAAATAAAACTTGACAGGACCAAATGAGTTAGTTGGGTAGTCAAACCTTCAAGAGTCGAATGCCGGTAGAGGCCACATGGAAATATTTTCAAAAGGATGTTTAATAAAAACACAAGATTTAGTATCTATAGGAACATTCCCACATGCAAAAGGGCAAACCCCTTTTGATTTAGAGCAATCCACCTGTGTTAGTAGCTCCAGTAGATTTAACTACTCTTTCACTAACTCATTCTATTCAAGGAAAGAAATTCATGAGGCTGAAAGAAGACACTTCGAGACCATGGTATAGCTGTACTTTAAACCTTGAATTTGATTTTTGAGGCATCCCAGAAGGTAAAATGATTTCATTACAATTAGCTGCTTTGCTCATAATGTGTGCCTCTGCAACAAATGCAGTACCTGTATCAAACCTTGCTTCTTTACTCTTTTTGTACACAGAAAAACTTTAGACCGTCATTCCTGAGTTCACAAGTTTACACCATGTCGCTAATAAGTTAGGTCCCCTATTAGCTAGCAAGACTTTTAGGTTCATAAAAAGACCCCTATTTTCTCATTACTGCCAGGCCAGGAAGTTGGTAGTTCCTCATTGAGGACTGTTGTTGAGAGTCAGTAGGAAAATTTTCCAAAGCTTGACATATCACAACTTAATCCATAAAGCTAACCAGATACTGATAGAATGAGGCCAATGCACTACATGAATTCAAGTTTCTTATAACAAAGTGTATATTGTGCAATCCTGTTCATGTTAACTTCCTCATTGTCATTAGGGCTGAGCCTGGTGGGAAACTATGCTAAAGTTCCTATGGATTGAACTTCATTTAGCAAGAAAAAAAAGACAGCTTTTTACATCTTTCATTCATTACAGTTTGCACTATTTGCATAATTGTCCATAAGATAAAAAGCCTAGACAATTGTAGGTGAAACAATAATAGAGATGCTTCAGTAAAAAATAGTGAAGAACAGTAATGTAAACAGTGGGAAATAATATTTTGAGGAAAAACAAAGACAACGCTACCATGCAAAAGGTACTCCTTCACACACCAAAACAAGCACACACGCGCACACAGAGACCCCATCCGTTAACATAAACTTGCTATAAACTATGCAAGCATAGAGATACATTAAGAGTGGATCTTCGGAAAATCTAAAAGGTAAAGAAAGTTACAAGATATATAACAGTCAAATACAGCACAAGTTTTGATATTGATACTTGGTCAATAACTACCTAATTATTGTATAATGAATGTATATATAGGTCATTTAACAGAGTTTAATATGCAATAGCTTAAATTACTATAATCCATATAATAACACTAACTACTACACTATATTGTGGATCACATATCACACTGAGGAACCTACCAGGTGGCTAATTAGCAAGCCTCATTGTTACCTATATAGCAAGTCTACATTAAATGTAATAAGTAAATTCTCTATCATTAAATTCAAATCATTCAGTTAGAGTAACTTGCATGGATTAATAAATATGACAAATCAAGCATATTCACTTGAATAAGTGGAGCATATGGGACATAAAAGTCTAAGCCCAACTCATGATTCAAGGTTATAGCGCACATTATAATTCATCCATGATAATGTGAATTTTCGTAGTTTTGTGAATTTTTCTAGAGTTGGCAAGTGCCCATGTCCATGTACCGCATGTGCATTTAAAAGCTAGTGTCTGTGTGATTATGCTGAAATATCTAAGGATGGTACGCAACACATCAAGCATAATAAGTTACCAAAAAGTGGTGAATGATACTTTTTTTCTACTATTTCTGAGATTAGGAGTGGATAATCCCGGATAATCCCCACCTTTTCTATCCCATACCCACCTACCCTCAAGGGGCTGACTCCAACTGCAATAAAATCCCCAGCCCCTGCTGAAGTGGTAAGGCGTGATACCATCCAAGCAAGAGTGCTCAAGCACTGGGTGGTCGAAAGGTGCTGAATGTTACGAATGGCAAACATGTGATTTTGTGATTTAGTAGGCAAAGGAGCATACTTTAACTTAAATAATGTAACTAGAAAGGATTTCTATCAGCAGTTAGGTGCTCTAGCCAATAGGGTGGTCTTATACGACCCTGATAGTGTAGGTCTTGATGTGCTCCCAACTTATGGATGCTTGAACAAATTAAATTATCATTTTATGAACTTTTAGATGAATTTCAAATCTTGGTTTCAGTTTCAGCCAGGTTTATGGAGTTCACATTTTGGCAGTATTGCAAGTTCCACTACAAGTTTCAATTTTCAGTCGAGAAAATCAAGAAAAAAAAGTAAAAGGCTTTGAAATAATAGGAGAAAATACAAGAAGACAATAAAAGATATCAGACAATATTTTAAGAGTATTTTTTGTTGATGTAGATACTGTATTTGTATAGTTTCGACAGTACTAGACTTAACATTGGCACTTGTTTCTATGAATATATATTCTTTATTTCTCAATTCCTTAGAATTCATCTCAGTTAGCAAGTTGAAGCTTTATACAACCGACTGCATTAAATTCATTTTCTTTATTTTCTAGTAGAAATTCCAAATATATTAAATTATTGTATTTTTGAAGGCTAAGTGATTATTAATCAACTGCATGTAATTATAAAATGTTATATTTATTTTATGTAGAAAATAAGTTATTTATTTGAATTGCCTTGTATTTAGTTCACCTTAGTATTCATAATGTGTTGTAATAAAGGCTATTTTTGAGGCCTCGAACCATCGAAGTTCACATTCATTTATTATCTCAGCCTTTAACTCAAGAAAAAGAACACAAAATTAACAAAAATTAACATTTGTAGCCTCTCCTAATACTGTACAAAAGCAGCAATAGTTCTCAACATTTCAATTCCGGTAATAACTGTAATTAGATGCCTACTTTAAAGACTTAAACCATGCTAAAACTTATATAGGAAAGAGATTCGGGCATTGCTGGACTCCAAGGGGTCAAAAGGAAAACTTTCGCCAAGTTGGAATTCCTATGATGAATTCTATGCAAGATAAGAGTTCCATGTGTTCCAGAAGGCAAATTCATAGTGATTTGTTGCTACCAGCAAAACTTGAGAACTTATCTAACATAATACAGCAAATAAATCTCAAACAATTTCATGAAGAAGGTATATTAGAATCTAATATGCATCTAATCCTAAGCAGTCTAATTTCTTTAATCTTTTAAAAACATATTCTACATCCGAAATCTTAAGCTGGCATGTCCATTTACATATGCATTATAACTAGTGCAATCATAACCATAACCATTCAGCCTTTTCCCAATGATTTAAGATCGGCTTTATGGATCATCATTCACCTTCAAATTCAGATCAATTTCATAGTTTTTGACATATTATTCACAACCAAATGTCAATCTGACATCAAGTCCTCTACCCTTCACATCCCAGCTTGGGACAGGCCAATGTACTAGGATACTTCAATTAATAAAGGAATAACCACAATATGATTGTAAACACCAAAATAGTGCTTAAAAAACATCTATAGCTTTCTTCAATTAGTTTTGGTCAAAACTGGCTGAAACCAATGAAATTGGATCCAAATGGGCCAATACTGTTGAAACTAGTGCTTTAGAAGGCAGATGCAGTATGCAGGCGGTCAAGGGATTACATAAAGCATAGCCATATGCAGGCTGCATCTGTGGATATATATATATATACACACACACACATGTACATATACATATACATATATATACACACAAAAAAAAATACAAATATGCAATTTGGGTTTAGGGTGTGCATGCGGTTAGTATTTTTAATTATTTAAAAATAAATAAAACAAAACAAAAAAGAACAAGAATGATTGTAATATTCAGTAGCAACATTAATAACAATAAGTAACAATTAAAGCTTACTATCAGGTACTTAATACATAATAGCAATAGTTATAACATAATTAACAAATTGATTTTCTTATACCCATATCAGGCCTGTCTAAAACCAATATCCAACCTTTCCATCAGTATGAACCCACTCCACCGGTGCTGAACCATATAAGGATGTGTAGTACATGTGGCCTAATAAGCTAAGTTGGCATATAGCAGCTGCACAATGCTAGGTTACTACCTTGTAGGTCCATATGCAATGCCGCAAATTGTAACTGCATGTTGGCAATACAGTGCAGTTAGGAGGCACCATGTCACATACCATATATGCAGCCTTATGAAAACTAGCTGAATCATTTCAGCCTCAGCTGAAACAGATTGGTTCCTTCCAAAACATTTATGTTTGATTTATACATAGATATTTCTCTTAGCACAAATGAATTAGGCAAAGCAGCCCCTAAGATGTATCAAGAATAATGGTTGATTTTAAGAGGTTGGGCTCCTCGAGGACTCCTTGTCCAGTTAAGGCATATGAACCTTAAATACAAATTCAGATGCAAGTAATTAATATTCTCATGAGTCTCAATACAACATAAATTTGTATTCAGTACTAGCTGAATAGTTGGCCCCTTTATAAATCTAAATCGGGCTTTTTCGCCAATTCTTTCTCCCTGAAAAGAAAATAAGAGTTGGCCCCTTTGCTAGGCTCTTGTAATATTTTATTTTGAGTAGGTCTTATCATGTGGACCAGGATTGGTTGACAAATAAGGGCTACAAGCTAGCTATCAAATACTATTCCTGTAATTGCTTCAACAATGTCTAGATCCTATTTTAGTTAGGAACTGAATGAAGTGATTGGATTGCAGATGTGAGCCATCAGTGTGTTCAATTGATCCATCTACGATAGTGAAATAAAATTTTAGCAAGATAGTGTACATCCTTTTATCCTTGTGTTTTTCCCCTCATACCACATTGCATCAACATACATATGTTTGACAACCCTATCTTCATATCTGAATTTTAGGAACCTCGTTGTGTCTAGCATATGTAATTTTAAATCACTATTGCATGATGTTCATTCCATACTAAGTATGATATGTACTACAATAATCATTTACTCATGTATATGACTAAATTTTACAACATTGAAAAAAAATAGAAATAAATAACTAGCTGTTAATTTCATAATAGTTTTCAAATGAACTCATTATGCCTACAATATTGACCAAAAGAGAAATGCAGAAGCCCATTAATTTCAGGCTGTCAATGAGATTTATAGCACCCTGATGTAAGGCTGAAATCACTAGAAGAATCCTTATGAAATTTATCAAAGTACTTGCATGGAATAAATAATATTGGATTAAACAACTGGCAGAGGCATGACAACCTATGAGGTCCTATGTTGTTCTATCAACACATTTAGCCAGTTCAAAGCCACCACATTGTCCTTCTGAACAAGGCATAGTTGTTTAGTTTACTATTCCAGAATCTTTACAAGACCAATTGTCATCTTAAAGCAAGCTAGGCCGAATTAATTTTCAAGTATTGAATTGGTTTGGCTCCCAAAATGTATAAAGACTCAGCAAGCTAGGCTGCACTTGCCTAGTCAAGTTGAAAATTGATTGAGTATTTGCTTCAGTGTATTTATTATCCAAGGATACAAGTGCTAGTCCATGCCAGCAGTGATCCACTGCACATTGCAGCAGGGTATTGACCTGTCTAGACATGTGCCTACTAAGTCTTTTTCTCGTGATATGGCCCATGTCAGCAATGCAAGTGTATCGGCAGAGCACATACCTTGTCAGCCACTAGCAAGCACATAAACCAGCATGGTCAATTGAATCTTTGATATTACCCTTATCTCCTAATGTTCATAATTCAATGGTTCTTGAATCAAAGACTCACTAGCAACGGTTTAAATCTCGGTAACAGGCCATGTCTCCATTTAATCTTGGAGGGCCGGGGAGCTGCTGTGCGGAGGAGGCGAAGGCTGGGTAGCTGTTGCGCAGAGTCGAAACAGGAGATCGGAGGCGGAGTCCCTCCTCCGCTTCCTCTGCGCGGCGGCTCTCCAGCCTCCGCCGCCTCTGCGTGGAGGCGGTTGCTATGCGGAGGAGGCGGAGGACGGAGATTGCCGCGCGGAGTCGAAATAGGGGAGTAGAGGCGGAGCCTCTCCGCCTTGGTGCGGCGGCTCCTCGGCCCTCCGCCGGCCTCCCACAACCTCTCTCTTCTCTCTTTTTTCCTTTCTTCCGTTCTCCCTCTTTCTCACCTTTTCTGCTGTGCAGTACAGGCCCAGCACGAAACGACATGGGACCATATCGACCCATGCCGTAGGGCAACTAGTCCGGAGCCTCGTACCAGTACAATAGTTCTTGCTCAATACCATATTGTTTTGATAGAAAATAGGATTGGGACGGTGTAGACACCGATTCTCTCTTGAACCAGGATGTATCGACTGTCCTGGTTGCTTCCAGCACTCAGGATGGTTAGGATGGACTGGAACAACTATTTTTTTTATTTTTTTCCTTTTTATTCTTGTTGTTTTGGCAGTTTTGAACTGTCTTGGCCATAGAGTACCATCGGTTGGCCTCCACCTCCCTTTCTTTCTTCCTCTTCCTCTCCCTCCCTCCTCCGCTCTCTCTTTTCCTCTTTTCCTTTCTCTTTCTCCCCCTCCGTCGCTGATTCTCATTTTCATTGCCAGAACTGTCCCGGTCCACCGCCGATACAGCTCGGTATGCCCCAAACTAGGCAATTCGAGATGGCTCCACCGACCATGGTATTGAGGATACTATCTCATTCCAACGGATCTAATTCTGGTATTGAGGATACCTTGTTATATCATGTCAATCAAATGCTTAGCTATGTCATAGGTCACATGCTAAGGCAAATAATAATAAAATCAAATTCATATCAGTCCATACTGGTCGATGTCAGTGTCTTGACTAGCAACACTAGCATAGACTGATATGCACAATATTGGGGAACTCGCCACCCTAACCATGCCTGCATCTCAACAGCAAGATATGTGACATAGAGCACAGACTAGCATGACAATGTAATTACAATCCATGGTTTCCAGCAGGGTCTAGAAACTAGTCCAAATTTGATAAGTGAGGACTTGTCCTGTAGCACTGGCATAGTATGTACCATGCATGCTAGTTCTTGGCACACAATGGCACCGTGGTGTACCGAACATTTGCATACAGCTAGTGTTCAACACACAGTTTATAACTTTATATCATTTAGGTTCCATGTGACATAAAGGCATTAGAACAGAAAGTATTTCCAAAACAGCTATGCTGACAGACAATTTAATCCATAAGACATTCCCAATTATCTTCTTAAGTTACAATGTAGAATTTTACTACCTTTCATCTCTTTGGATTTTCTTGTTCAGAAGGTAAGGATTTTAAGCTGACTTACCAATGACCACGAGTGATTAAAATTTTTTGGCCTCATAACTACATAGTTAACTGGGGAAGTTGTCTTTATGAAAGGCTGCTAAACATATTAGGTTGATGCCATCTCAAACCAGAACCAATCAAAAAACTACAACTTGGAGCCGTTGAGATAGTTCTAGAAAAAACGCTACAGTTTCATTTCGATATAGAAGACAACCATACCAAAATATCTGACTAATTAGTATGTTGATCTAACTTAATCATTGACACGAGCTTGAAATTGAAGAAGATTTTATCTAGTACTATCAGAAACTTCAAATAGATAGCACTTATAAAATATTCATAAAAGAAAAGTACTAGCACGTAAGAAATCTTACATATGTAAACAGAATGAAATGCTTGAAGCAGGTGTTAAGATGAGCCTCTTCCTTGAGACTGACTATCTTCTGAAAATGAGAGTGGTATATGTGCGCATAAACGCGGAATAAACGCTTGAATATAGTCCTTACAACTTCTTTAAAATTTGGAGGAAAAGGTGTTCCTAAAAAAAAAAAAGACTTAGTAAGTAAACATGAGGAAGAGCATAATTATAACCGTGTCCACTAAGCCTTATCCCAATTATTTGGAGTAAATGCCACAGCAAGAGATATAAAATTCTTTGCATCCATATTATTTCCAAAATACTACCAAGCTTTTGAGGAAATATGGATTCGTTATCAAGCTGAGCTTCAATCCAGTCCATCAGATACTCAACATATTTTGGTGCAGAAACTTCTATGGGCTTCTTTATTTGCACACCATCAGCCCACCTATACTCGTACCTGCATAATTTCCCTCTCATATGTATGAATTGATTTTGCATCCATGCAATTGAAATTATATATAGGGAGCAGCTTCTGTTAAGGTAGACAGTTTATTTAATTTTGACTACAGTGAAGAACAAAAATCATCCTACATTTTGCATTTAATATATAACAATGTAACCAATAAGATACTTAAACATGGTCATACAATCATCTGCTATTTCAGTTGCATTACATCTTATAGGACAGTCTATGACATAAAATTTACGAAGTTTCACCATAGAAGAAAAATTCTAGATGTTGATACCCAACCTTCGAGTTGAGAAAGCTGTGACTCGAAGGAAAGACATGAAAAAGGATGCATAAAAATTGAAGTATATGAATAATGTTACTGCATGAAAGAGCAAACCGGTTCGTATAAATCCAGCTCAAAATTATAGGTCATAAAGTTTGCTGCTTGTCTAAGGGCCACCCACATCAATACAAAGCATGCACTGTTTAGAGATGATGTGGTCCTGCGAGTCTTAACAGGGAAGCATTTACAGATAGTGGTAGAAGAGATCATATTAGGAAGTTACTTTTGGAATTAACTAAATAAGGCATGATTTATGGTTTAGTTTCTAGCTGTAAAAGATTAATTGAGTGGGATGGAAATGTCAACTGTCATAACTCATAAGAATATAATCCAGATAACTAGAAGTCATAAGTCACACAAGGAGGACAAACTACAGCCAGTTGGCCAATCTTGAGGTCAAAAATCCATAAAGAACGTACCAATGGAATCAGTTCCCTGACATTGTAAGGCTTATTCAAGAAGAAAATGTGGCATTTTACAGGATGTAAGCAAAAAAGAAAAAGTGAAAAAGAAGCTGATGAAAAATGTATTAACAAAATATGGACAGAAGAAAGAAGCTCAAGTAATTCATGACATAGGCAAGGAATTTTATATCTAATATATGATTTTGTTGAATTAATAGATATGATGTAAAATGTAAAGGTGTAGAAAAATGTAAATTAATTGATAAACATCAATTCACATGAATGCCAGATGGTTATGTTAGAGAAGTCTTAATTTCAACATGTTCCAACTTGAAATAATATACTCAATTTCCATAGTCTAATTATAAGAAATATACGAGCATTTTGCTAGTGTGACTTAAACTATGAATAACTTGTAGAGCAAGCATGAGAGAACAAAACAAATAGAGAGGAAGTAACAGTTTTATTTCTTGGAAGCAGATTTTAAAAAATGCAAAACATGGAATTAACCTTTACTGAATCAAAGCATCAACCATATAAATCAAGTTTCCTGATTCCTGTGGTGCAAGTTATGGTACTAACTCCACTCAGAGATATATGATATTCCACCATGATAAGAATACAAAGAAACTGCTTTGAAATGTCGAAGCATCAAGATTAAAGGCATAACATATAGCATCAATCATGACTACAAGTAACACAATAATTATTAAAACATCAAAGTTGTCAAACAAGGCAATAAAAAGTAAAAAACATTAGGAGGTGACAATCCTCACTAATTTTTTATAATTTCAATATCAACTTAAAATAAGTTCCCAGTAAAGTGATAAAACATACTTTGGCCCTGCAGTCATCGTTGGACAGCTCTCAGGTGTGCAAAATTCTGTGAGCGTGCCATAGAGCAGATTCACCTGGTTGAAGAAATCCACAGCTGAATAACAAACATCCCAAAAATAAGGATTTAGCCTCCAGACCAGCATCAAAATCTTGAAAAGTCTGACAGAATGGAACCAAAACAACTTATCTTTAAACATTTAATTAAGCTGCATCCATTCACTTATTCAGTGAGCTAACTTAAAGGCAGTACTTCTATCAATTGAAACAAATCCCCAAAGGAAAAAAAAAAGAAAATAAAAGAGGACATTTAAAGAAAGGGAGCATATGTTAAGAAAAGCCAAATTCAACAAGAGAAAGAATATTACTATTGACGGCAAGCCACTCGTTGAAATCCTCCCCAGGAGGAAGCCTTACTGCTTCCCTAAGGTTTCCACTACCCAAAGTGGCATCTATATGTTTTCTGAGTTGTGCGCCCTGCATATGGAAAAAAAGGCAAAAAGTTATGAAATCATCATAAAATTCCCTACATAGACTTATAATAATTTTTGCTGCACGCTGTGATATACTTTTGAAATTAAAACAAATGTTAAGTGAGCTTAAAGGATTTTACCTCTGCATGAAGTTGTCATTAGTAAGAATTGTATTTAAAGTTCAGATTAGCCTTTTTCACAAAAAATGAATAGCAATATTAAATGAGATGCAAAACCAATATATCACTCTACTGCCCCATTATTTCTTGAAGGGTACGGTAAGCAAAGTGATATAAGCCCAAGCAATTGTTTATTATATTTGGTAATAACTTCTGTAAACAATTGAAAAAATAACATCTGTAAACAATTGAAAAAATATAAAGGATTTTAGAAATTCAATCCTTTTCTATTCACAAATTTTTCACCCAGTTCACGGAATAAGAGATGAGTAGGCAAAAATACAGAGAAAGAAGTCGAAAATGCATTACTGGCAGAGGTTTAAGAAGTATAGTTATCCAAAACTTAAAACTAAATTAATAAAATGAGAATAATTTTGCAATAATACAAGAAATCGATCTCAAAGTAGCAAGTCCTTGAATCAGAAATGAAACAAAAAAATAATAACAGAAGATATAAATTGACATTTTAAATCCAGTTTAAGTCATGTAATCCTTAATTGAAGAACAAAATGATCATATGTCGTTAGAGAGCCAACCTTGCTACCAGATGGCGCGCTCTTTTTTGGTCGGAATGTCCTTTGGTTCCTGAAATGGAGGGAAGTGATATAAGAAGAATTGTACAAGGAAAGAGCTAAAAGCCCAAAATTTTCAGTCATACATTTTAAAACCTTCGCTGATCCAGCAGTATCACTGCCAGACTTTCAATCCAAATTCTTTTACATGTATCCAACAGAAAGAAAGGAGATAAAATCATAATGTCTATTAACCAGCTGCATCCTAAGATATTACTTAGAAAAAACTTATGTTATCAAAATTAATCAAAAAATAAAAAAGAAAAGAAAATCCAGCATGGATATCCAATGTAATTCAACTAAATGTAGGTAGAGAAGAGCACCATAAAATCATAAAATGAGACTTTTCTCCCTTGGTTTTTCTAAATAATGCACCAAACAAGTAGTATTCAAAAAAAAGTACAGAAAGAATCCTTTTGTAAGTAAATATGATATATTCAAACCACATTCAAAATTTCCAAGGTTTCATGCCACTTTTATGAAGATCCACTGCAACTCCTGTCATTGCTATCTAGAGACTCCAATTCCATAGTCTTATACAAGAGACAGAATTAGTAAAACACTTTTGATGAGGACAGACTTTCCCATATGACTTCTCTTGGAAACTGTTGACCTGATGGGTAACTGAAAATGTCATAACGCTACAACCAATTTCTTCACAAATATAAGGTCACTATGATATATAAATCAAATATATGAAATACAAGATCTTAAATGCTATAAATAGGGGCACATCTCCATGCCTATTTTGCTCATAGTTAAACTATCACAAATGGTAGTTGATTACATTATCCATTTAGGCTACTCGTGCATTTCCTTTGATTGATTCATTTTTACTCTATCTTCCTAATCTTATCAAACAATTGAATTAATGCCTTCATTTAGCCATTTTTCCTACATAATCTCATCCTCATGTGTGCATTTAACTGCTCATTTTCTCAGTTCATGCAGCAAAGGTTGTCAGTTTTATGGAGTAGAGGTGAGTGAGAGTGTGAGACCATTAAAATTTTTGTAATTTAAATGAGAGAGAGAGAGAGAGAGAGAGAGAGAGAGGGAACATGAATGTCCTCACTATAGCAAATAAAAAAAGAAGGAAACGCTAAATAGAAATGGATCTTTAAAAAAATTAACCTTTGCATTTAAACAGAGAACAATGCAATTACCAATAAGGGATTACTTCTGCCAAATGCCCTAGCCAAAAGATGGTGCAGCGATTTATATTATATATTACTTTCTTGTTGGTTAAATGCTTCAAATATCATCAAGGAACCAACCATTAGGTTCCAACAATAATAATCTGTTGGTAGCACATTCCTGATGTCCTAGAACTCAAATGTTTCTTGCATCTACATCTTAAAATCCCATTATTAAAGCCAAAGATATGTTTGCTATAGCATAGAGAGATTCTTCCTATCTCCATTTTCTGTCATTAACCTTGCAGGAAAATGGACCACAAATAACTGGATGAGCTAAAAATAAAAATAAAATAAAACAATCTAGACATCTGAGTATTAATTAAAATTGGATAACCTGCCATAATCACATATGCACTTCATTCATCATGCTTTGATCACATCAAGATGTCTCAAGTATCCAAGTAGCATAGTACTTCAAAAGTGCATCTCAAACTCATTGATCCTCCCTTGCCTCAATAAAAGGAGATGCAAATTCTACAATGGCTTGGGAGCAAATTCTCCCTCACTGATCTCTGCACTTTGAATGAAAATCCTACCCGCAGAGGGCCTGCAACCCAGGCAAATGACCCTTTATTCAAGAAGTAGATTATTGCGGGAATAATCTGATTCTATACAGCGGTCCCAGATTAATATCCCAGTGTTATTATTCAAAAATCTATTCCAATCTAGATTAAACATCTGCTACGACCAAAATGAGCACACTTGACAATATGTTGCTTGATTACCTTCTTAATCGTTTCAGTACGTTGTTGCCCCTCAAACCATCAAAACATCAATTTGGAACTGCCATGCAATCTCCCTGAGTTCCACCTTCCAGGTTCCAAAGCCAATTTTTTAAAAGAGACCTAACATATTATTCATCCAACTACTTTGTTTTATAATTCCTGCGTAAGATACTCATTAACTATCCAGTTCCAAGGCCAAGATTCGACGTGCTTCATCAATTGCATTCAATACAGCAAAGAACCTCGACATATGTATTATACTTCATCGCAAAACATTTCATTACGGAGTAAGCACCCAAATCAAAATAAACAAGAAGAAGTAATCAACTACTCACCAAATCAGCACAACCATCAGCAGCACTTCCGCTGTTTTAAGTTTTAACTTCTAATTGAGGTCAAGGAATCAAAATTACCCCTTTAAAAATTTAGCAAAGCATCAAATAAGGTTGTCAATGGCACAAATGTGAAAGTGAAGCAAGAAGATTGTGACTATTATTCCATTCTCTGCACCAATTTCTTCCCTAAATTTGAAGCTTGTGAACTTTCAAAGAGATCAAAATATAAGAGTATTGAAAGAATTAGCAGCAGAAAAGGATCAAACCCCAGGAAAAAACAAACAAAAGAACTCTCGAACCCAGCATCAGATCGGGAAACAATCGATGGAGATCGAGACGAGATGGAGAAAGGGATCGGATGGTACCTTCCGAGACCAAAGAGGCTCATCGCCGATTGGGTTTGGTCAACGAGATCGAGATCGAGATCGGGATCGAGATAGAAATCGGGATCGAGAGAGCGCACTCTTGGTTCCCTCTGTCGCCCTTGTTTCGCTACTCGCTCGCTGTCTCGCTCAATTTCGATCCCTCCCGGCCCAAAGTCCTACGACATAAAGGAGTGAAGCCGGGAGGCATTCCCGACCTCAGGCAGGCCGAGGCTGGGCAGAACTACGCCCGCATAAGAGTTTCCATGCGGGACCAGGCTTACCGCCCACGTTCTGCGATGACGCTATCTCATTCGTCTATTAATACGCGTGTCGGGAGAACAGCAAGTGTCCGCACGAAAACTTACGTTGTAGAGACCAGAAGATGGAGCTGGGTGAGCGCGAGCAGCTTCCCGACTTGTCCCTAGCATAGTAGCATAGCCCGCGCCCAAAAGGCACCAAATTGGAGCCCTTTTTTTTAATAATTTTTTTAAAATTTATGAAGAATTTATAAAATTATTTTAATTTTTTTATCAAATATCTTAATGTTGAAAAAAAATCTTCTAGCCCTTTAGAAAATGCTTTTACTTTTCAAAAGCAATCAAAAGTAGGACCTACGCCCAATTATACAAAAAAAGTCTTCCACCAATGCAGAGCACTTGCTAAATATTTATGCAAGGCAGACCAATTGGTGCTCCTCTTTGTAGAGATATATAAAAAATGAGCCAAAAAAAATGTAATCATGTACAAAAATTTAAAATCGTACAATATTTTCAATTTAGACCTAGTATGTTGATTCATCGTGGACCTAGTGGTTCTACAGGAACACCTCTGTCTTTATTATTAGCTTTGATTATTCATATCGTGTGTTTATTGAATTCTTGACCTTGTTAAAATTTTATATTTGGATAGCCGCTTAGATGTGGTTGAGTACTCATATTAACAAAAAAGTTTGAAGGTTATTTAAAAGAAGGAAAGTTACCTTTTAGGAAATGCTCATTGGTTCATGTAGATTGAACTCTAATACATTCTCTTGTACTTTTTTTACTCCCATTGAAATATTTGGAGAAGAAGAGAAAAACAAAAGAAAAAAAGAGAGAAAAAAATGATTTTATTTTTCTATACCTACATATTCAGTACATCTCAGAGGTTGTATATACTCGTGTACAAACTCCATACATAAAAAATAATATAGGTTGATATATGATCTCACTAACAATGAAAAATATTATAGGTGATACGTGTTGTCATGTGATCCCCAAAATCACGCTAGCAAGATTATACTAATAAATAAGACTAATATAGGTTGACACAGAATCACGCTGATAAAAAATTATTATGAGCGATGCAGGTTGTTAGTGATTCCTAAAATTATTCTAACATCCCCCTCAAATTCAAGATGGTACTATATGTGCCAACTTAAGTTTGAAAACTGGATCACAAATGTTCCAAAAAACTAACATATTAGATGAAGAGCTAGAGTAGTAGCTCAAAAAGGAATATTGCTAGAGTAGTAGATTAGAAGTTGATATTGTTAGCAATATATCACCTAAATAAATAAATAAATCTATAATTATAATTAATAGAAAATCTTAAAAGGAATAGTGTATATATATATATATTATTCAGCATCAAAATAAATCTATTTTAGCACAAAAGAAATCTATTCTAGTAATAAATTTAAATTATAAAATTGTAAATACTACAGATCTACTAATATTAAATTTAAAATAAAAGTAAAAGGAAATAGCCTGATTAAAGGCAGGTCGAAGCGCGTAAACGTTGTCCCAAAAAAGTGTTTACTTTCATGTACAGATCTTCCGGCAATCATCCTTAAAGATACGACGATCCAAAAGGTTCTTCTTTGGTACATCTCTGAAGAAACCAAAACGAACCCGATCGAACTTACAGATCCAGCAAAGAATGAAATATAAATAATAAAATAAAATATGCTAAATAAAAGTACAAAAATAAAAATCAGAAGTGGCTAAAAGGAGGAAAAAAATTTCTCCAAATTGTTTTTAGTATTTTTTTCTATTTTTTCCATGTCCAGAAAGGAGGAAAATGAGGGGTATTTATAGGGTTTTGACATTAGCCCAAAAATAGGAAGCAGAGGCAATTCTGTAATTTTTACGAACGCGTCCGTGCCTTCTGCGGCCAGCAGGCGCTGGCACGCATCCGTATTTTGTGGACACGACCTGCGAATGCTGGCACCAGCGGGAGCCAACGAGAGGGAGTGCAGGTGCACGCGCGCCAAGACATGCATCTCGGGCTGCGTGCGCCATTAATTTTTCAAATAATCCCCCACAAAAATTTTAAATAATTTTAAAATAAAACAAAATGTTGGAGATCTTATGTTATATAATAGGTGTAGGTACCTTTCAGTTTGAACCTTTATTTAGTGACAATTGATTACATCTGTGGAGGCAAGGTGGTCTTAACATTGAACCTCGGTCCATGGCTCAAATTAAATTAACAGCACACATAATATAGCCCGATCTGGGTTCTAAGCGGGTTGCACTAATAAGGCCATGTGCAGGTATCTTTCATGTGCTTCTTAGGAAATCGTTCATTTTCCATAATCGCAGCCTCACAACTACACATATAGGTGAGTCCTAATAAAAAAGTTAGCAAGAAAGTTCTTGCCTCTTGAGTCTCGGACTCATTAAGAGTTATACAAACAAACCCATCCTACCGCTTGTTTTTATGAGCATTAGCGCCATAGGGATGAGAAAAACATAAAACAATGCTCCTCTTAGTCACGCACCGGTTTGTTTCTACCCATTAAACCTTTTAAGGTTGAGTTCTCACCGTGGTGATCTATCTTTATGGGCTCAGCCCCATCCACCTCGATAACTCTAGAACTATTATTCTTGACAAACCTTTTGTAAGCTGATCAGCCAAATTATTTTTTTTAATTTTACAAAATTCAAAGCTATAACGTTATTTTTCAATTTATATCTTAATGATTTATGATGCACTTTTAAGTGTCTGTTCATTTTTACATTGGCATTTTCTTAGTTGTACTTATCTATTGCAGATTTACAGTCACAATGTAAGGAGACAGGTAGTAAAGATGACTCATCTACAGAAAGAACTATAAATAGATCTCTAAGCCATTCAGCCTCAGTGCTAGTGGTATCTAAAGCTATCAGTTAAGACTCCATGGTACTCCTAGATATCAAGGTTTGTTTGGTGGATTTTCAAGATACAGCAGCACCTCCTAGGAGAAAAACATATCCTGTTGGCATCACTATAGCCTTCTAGAACAGAAGAATTTAACATCTAAGGTACCGCTGATCCAGTTGACATCACTATAGCCTTCTAGAACAAAAGAAAATCCACTAAAATGTAAACCATAGGACTTGGTACCCTTAAGATACCTAAGGATCCTCTCTAATGCTGTCCAGTGATCTCTATTTGGATTAGTAGTATATCTACTAAGTCTATTTATAACATATACTATACCTGGCCTGGTGTAGTTTGCTAGGAATCCTAGTGAGCCTATAATTTGAGCATATAGGCTTTGAAGGATAGAAATTTCTAAGTTCTTCTTAAGGTGTGTAGAGGGATCAAAGGAAGTAAAGACAGGCTGACAATCGGTATGATTAAATTTATTGAGAATCTTGTCTACACAATAACTTTGGGATAACTCAATTTTAATTGCACTTCTAATTATTTTGGTATTTAAAATTAAGTCAGCTTGTCCCCGGTCTTTCATATCAAACTTATGACTTAAGAATTGCTTTACTTCATCAACTATCTGAAGATCTGTCCCAAATATCAGTATGTCATTTATGTAGAGGCACAAGATCACAAATTTATTTTCAACTCTCTTATGGTATACACATTTGTGTGTACTATTGATTTCAAATCCAAATATTAATATGGTTTCATCAAATTTCAAATGTCATTGCTTAGGTGCTTGTTTAAGACCATAGAGAGATCTAACTTGTCTACAAACTTTATTTTCTTGGCTTGGGATTATAAATCCCTCTAGCTGATCCATATAAATTTCTTCATGTTGCCCAGCAAGCAGCCCAAGAGGGGGGGCGGTGAATTGGGTCTTGATGAGAGCACAAAAGTACGATTTACACATCACTTAAATTAGTATTATTGCTAATAAATAATGATAAAAGTGTCGCATTAATATTATATTTTTGTGGGGTGCAGGTGATCGCAAATCAAAACAAAAATGTGCATCGGGTCCAAAAAGATGCATCACCGCGGATGACTAGCCAACCGTATAGGTCAAACCCAGTTGCACACTAGAAGGAGGCTAAGTTCAGCTGTCCAGTTCACTGCAACTAATTCCCAGTAACCCGTGCATCTCATTTTGATGGAGCCCGCGTGCAACCCATCCTCCCGCAAGTGAGTCACGACATCCATAAGCCAACGTCCAATCCTCCTTCCGTTCGCAAGCATCTCCATCCCAGCGTGCGTCCAGATCTCACACGTTGGAGCGTCCCGCGTCCGTCCGCTTCTCCCGTGCCTACCAGCCGTCTGCGAAGCAATCCTTCCGAGATCCCATGCTTCCGGATCCGCATCAGATCCCCCAGCATCCGCGACTTCCCAGATCTCAGGATCCCACGCATCTCATGCATTCCATCCCGCCCATAGCGTCCGCGATCTCATCCTCCCAACTTTCTGTGGCCAAAGAAAGAATTTAGAAGCAACGTTTCTAGCTTCCGAATCCCAGGAATTCCGGCTCAACGTTCTGGATTGATCCCAAGCGCCCGCATCCGTGATTCACTTCCCAAATTTCAGCCATCTGCATGCAATCTTTCGTGTTAACAGCCATTCCTCCTTCTGCAAACGTCTCAGCTTCCGAATTTGCGACCCAGATTCCAGCCTCACGCGCCCAAGATCCAGCTGTTCGCCTCTAATGCATTGATCTCCAGCATGTTCCCAAGATCCATAGAGGGGGAGAGTTGAATATAAGAGTTAGTCGGCTGAGAGGGGAAGGGGATCTTTGGGATTCGAAAATAGAATAGAGGAGCCGGGGCGCTGCGGTTGAAAGAAAAAGAAAAAAAAAAGAGAAGAGAGAAACAGGGGATGCCCTGTTTCTGAAAAAATAAAAAAGGAAGAGGTGATGCTTGTAATGGGAGGCTAACTCCTTTGGCAAAGGGTGATAGATGAACCCTTGTCATTTTGCTTTCATCAAATACACTCTAAACTTTTATTCTAATTATTTTATATCCATTGGTATGTTTTGGATTCTTGCATATTTATTTATTATATAGATCTTGTATGGCTTATATATATTGATGCATGGATTGTTTCAGTGTTTGATTTGTCATAGATATAACTGGCATGATAAATACTTGGATGTTGAATTCATGTTTTCAGATTGTATACTCCATGATTAGAACTACTCTATCATATTAATCCTTAATCAAGAATCACCGAGTTTATTTATTGAAAGTAATATTGTCAAGGAGGATTCTGGATCCCTAGCCTTCTCTATATTCTTGAACTTTGTTTAATTACCTATTATTCTCTGCTTTTAATTTCTGAAAATCAACTAAAAATTACATCTGAAATTACGCTAATAATATCTATACCGTTTTCTGAGGATTCGACCTCGGACTTCCGAGTTTTACTGCTTGTGTGATTCTCCTACACTTCGGAGAGCAATTTTGCGAGCGCACCAAGTTTTTGGCATCGTTGCCGGAGAACAGCTGAGTTATTAGTATAATTTTAGATTTAATTAATACCTTAGCAGTTAGTCTTTTTCTTTCGAAAAAAAAATAAATCTTTACTACTATTTTTATTCCCTGCACAGTCTGCATCAAACTCTGATACCAGAGAAATTCGCCGTCTGATTGGACTTAAATTTGGTCGGCTAGTGCAAGACGCATTTTTCGATAATCTGAACGGTCTGATTGATATTCTGAGACATTTAAGACCATTAGATTAATATAAAACTTTGTTGCTTTCTATTTTAAATTTTCTGTATTTATTTTTTTTTTAGAATCAGAATTTTATTGTTATTATATCTCATTAACCCTTGTTTCTAATTGAAAGATCAAGGGTGATCATTCAAAAAAAAAAAAGAAAGAGGGAAGAACTCAAAATTTCAAATTTTAAATTTCAAAGTTTAGAATTCAAATTTCAGATTAAACTAATAAAAAAAGAAATAAATAATTTGCTTGATCAACTATTCAATATAATTTATTGTCATGTCATAAAACATTAAAACAAAAAAATCTTTTGATTGTTGCATATAGTATAAGGCACCAGCATAAAATATTCTAAGGGCTGAACCCATTAAAAAAGATAAGGTCGGAATTTCATCACTTGTCCTTAGCCCAAAAATCACCTCAGTGCATAAATATCCTAAGCTTAACTAAAATCAACTAGACGTTGGCCTCTAAGGATATTCGAGCTCAATAGGACGAAGATCATCGAAAGTTGCACCAATTTCGCTCTATAGCCCAGTCGATGTCTAGACAAGCTTTGTCCCTCTAAGGGAGACAGTCTCTATTCGAGAAAAGTAGATTTTAAGTGGGACCTTTGCTAAACGCATCGTGACCCCTTCACTTACCTGGAAGCTTACCTGGTCGACTAGGTTACTAGACCGGATTGGAGGCTTAGGTGTCCTCTTCAAACCAGTTAGGAGCTGTCTA
>JAOXJJ010000395.1:1732005-1769628 GCA_025769935.1 Phoenix roebelenii | reverse complement strand
TGATTCCATGATCTTCACAAAATTGAGTTATATCATTAGATGTATATTCACCTCCCCGATCTGATCTAAGAATTTTAATTTTCTTTTCCTATTGGTTCTCAGCTTTGATCTTAAAAATCTTAAATTTGTTGAGCACCTCATTATTGATTTTAATTAGGTAGATATAACAAAACCTAGACAAATCATTTATGAAGGTCACAAAGTATTTGTTACCTCTTCTAGAAGTTCTACCAGAGTCACAAATATCACTATGGATCAACTCTAATAGATCTGAATCTCTATTAATAGATTTAAAAGGCTTCCTAGGAAGTTTGGCTTCTACACAAATTTCACATTTCTCATGGTTCTTAAGATCACTTTTTGGTATCAAATTTAGGTTCATAATTGATTTATAATTTACATGCCAAATAGAAGGAGGTTCTATATTCATAATCAAAGAATTTTCGTTCATTGAAAGAGCTATTATATTTAACTTAAACAATCCTTCAGTAAGATTTTTTTTTCAATAAATATTACACCATAAGAAATTACAACTTTATTGGATTCAAAAATAAGACGAAAGCCTTGCTGGACAAGCAAAGAATCACTAATTAGGTTTGTAACGACCGGAACATGTTGGACACCGTGCAGGGACAGGACTTTTTTAGAAGTAAGCTTTAAGTCTACACGTTCCACTCCTAGCACACGCACCTTCGAGCTATTTGCCATGATCACAGCTCCTCCGCTTGAGACCTGGTAAGAAGAAAATCAGGAGTGATTCGAACAAATATGAATACCAGCTCCGGTGTCAATCCACCAATCAAATGCTTGTAAAGTTATGTTGACTTCAGGAGTGAAGGAAACAGACCTGAAAGCAGCTTCAGAGGAGCCAGCGCCAGAAGTCACCATGTTGACTTGAGCACTGGTTGTGTGTAGACCTTTATTCTTGGATTGAAGAGGTGCAGTCTTCTTATAGAAGTACTAAGGAGACAAATGGTTGATCCGACCACACACATAATAGAAATGAACATCATCTTTCTCTTTCTTCTTCTTCTGCTCCTGAGATTGGATAGGTTTTTCATTGTAGTGGTGGTTAGGATTTCTAGTGTTGTAGGATTTTTTTTGAAATGCTTACAGAATGGTCAGTTCTGATTTTTTCTAAGTTGGGCCTCTACATTATATGTATTATTTTTGTGTCCAATAGAGGTTTTACTCCTGAGCCTATACTGTTTTTCAATTCTAATGGAGTTCAAAACTTGGGTTAGGGTGGACCTCTTTGGGTATGGCTCAGAGTTTTAGCAAAATCAGACCAAAAATTAGGTAGTTTATCTATCATATAGGCTACCTGGAATGATTCATCCAAATTGGTTCCATTAGCCCTAAGCTGGTGGATCATAATTTCAAAATCATAGATTTGGTCATTCATAGGCTTTGAGTCCACCATCCTAAAGTTATTGAAGTCAGAGGCCTTGAACCTCTTTACTTCAGCATCATCAAAACCATATTAGCTATCTAGGGTATCCCAGAGTTCTTTGACACTCTTGGCTGTGTAATAAATGTTATACAACCTCTCAAAAAGGACACATAGAATTCTATGGATGCAATGATAATCTATCTCATCAAGTATCCTAGAGGGTGTGCTGGTGGAGGCAGAAGGTTCAGTGTGGGAGGAGGATGAACTTCAGTTTAGGTTGTGGCGAGTAGCAGATCGTGAAGTAGCTGGATTGAACCTGTTATCAACTTTATTAGTGCTCTCATCTATAGCTGAGATCAACCCTAATATGGTGAGCTAGAACCACATTTGGTTATGCCACCTCCTAAAGTTATAGCCATCATTTTTTTTAAGTTTGGCACTAAGGTGCTCACTAGTGTTAGAGGCCATAGGTTCAAGATAATAGAAAAAAGATAGAAACCTAAATGAAGAAAAAAAAATTATGTCAAAAGATTGCACTAAAATTTATATTGAACTTCGAATGTCTAGTTGATATATCCCAAAAATAATATCCATATCAGCTTTAGATCGACGATGGAGCACTAGGTTCACTTGAGTACCAGCCTTTCTTAGGCATGTATGCCTTTTTGACTAATTTTTCTTTAACACTATTAGTTAGTGGATATAATCACTAGAAATTACATAAGTACAATTTTTAGAAAAGCCCAAATGCAAACTTAAATTAGTTATTATGGATTAACCAATTTTTGAATTTTTCGTCTAAATGGAATTTGAAAATTACTCCTTGAGGAGTCCAAATGGAGGTATGATAAACCTCTTGGAGGTTAAGTAAATTATTATCTTTTTAGAATAATTGATTATCTTATTAAAATAATTGATTACTAATTTTGTGTTAGCAAAATAATTATTGTAATTGAGATCTAATTTATCAATTCAATGAATTATGTATTAGAATAATTTATTATCTTATTAGAATAATTGATTACTAATTTTGTACTAGCAAAATAATTATTGTAATTGAGATCTAATATGTCAATTCAATAAATTATATATTAGAATAATTTATTACCTTATTAGAATAATTGATTACTAATTTTGTGCTAGCAAAATAATTATTATAATTGAGATCTAATATATCAATTCAATGAATTATATATTAGAATGATTTATTATCTTATTAGAATAATTGATTATTAATTTTATGCTAGCAAAATAATTTTTATAATTGACATCTAATATGTCAATTAAATGAATTATATATTAAAATATTTTATTAACTTATTAGAATAATTTATTACTAATTTTGTGCTAGCAAACAATTATTATAATTGAGATCTAATTTGTCAATTCAATGAATTAGTTATTATACATTAACCAATTTTCAAATTTTTCATTTAAATGGGATTTGAAAATTACTTCTTGAGGAGTCCAACTGGATGTATAATAAACCTCTTGGAGGTTAAGCAAATTATTACACTTTTAGAATAATTGGTTACTAATTTTGTGCTAGCAAAATAATTATTGTAATTAAAATCTAATATGTCATAATTGTAATAAAGGATTTAATGAATTATATATTACTAACAAAAAAAATAAATATACACTTCTTTGGATTGTTAGCAATATATCACCTAAATAAGCAAATAAATCTATAATTATAATTAATAGAAAATCTTAAAAGGAATAATATATATATATATTATTTAGCATCAAAATAAATCTATTTTAGCACAAAAAAAATCTATTCTAGTAATAAATTTAAATCATAAAATTATAAATACTACAGATTGACTAATATTAAATTTAAAATAAAAGTAAGAGAAAATAGCCTGATTGAAGGTAGGTCGAAGTGCGTAGACGCTGTCCCAAAGAAGTGTTTGCCCCACGTACAGATCTTCCAGCAATCCTTCTCAGAGATACGACGATCCAAAAGGTTCTTCTTCAATACGTCTCGGAAGAAACCAAAATGAATCCAATCGAACTTGCAGATCTAGCAAAGAACGAAATAAAAAAAATAAAATAAAATATGCTGAATAAAAATGTAAAAATAAAAATCAAAAGTGGCTAAGAGGTAGAAGAACTTTTTTTCAAAATTTTTTTAGTATTTTTCTCTATTTTTTCGGTGTCGAGAAAGGAGAAAAATGAGGGGTATTTATAGGGTTTTGACGTTGACCCAAAAATAGGAAGCAGGGGCAGTTCTGTAATTTTTGCGAACGCATTTGCGGTCATCTCGCGGCCAGCCTACGGATGGCCAGCGGGTGTTGGCATGCATCCGCAGAATGCGAACGCGGTCGTCCTACAAACGCTGGCACCAGCAGGTGCCAGCAAGAGGGAGTGCAGGCGCGCGTGCGCCCTGGTTACGCGTCTCGGGCCATGTGTGCCATTAATTTTTCAAACAGATATGGCAAACTGATTTGTCTGAGTGACATGACAAACTAACATATTTATCGATGTGACTGATTGGCTTGCCTGGTGATGTGGCAATGAGAAGATACATAGAAGATGTTAGTTACAGCTAGGACAAATCTCAAATAGAAGGCAATCGAAGCTCAATGGTGCTTGAAAACGAAAGCACCATGGAGGAAGAGCAAGAGACTTTGAACTAGATGATGAAGGAGTTGGGGTAGCTCTTGTGCCATCTTGGAGTTGAGGATACTGCGGTTACCCTGCCGGTCGGATCCTGCTGATGTAACGGAGTTCGAGCACTGCCGCGCCCGAGATAAACCAGTGGACCGACGATAATGCCTCGATGATAGAGGCCTTCATGGCCACCACCACCGACCTCCAAGGATTTCCCTAGGCGCCGCCACCTCGACGGAGGAACATGAGCACCGAAAGCAGGTACTTAAGGAGCGTAACTCCTTCATCTTTGTTGGCGTCGGCACGTCCTTGCCCGACACGAAGAAATAGGAGCATTGGAAGCGGGTACTTAGGGAGCTTAACTCTCTCAACTCCGGTGGCACCGGCATGTCCTCGCTCGACATGATGTGGAGGAGGAGGTCACTGACACGGAGGAACAGGAGCACCGGGAGTGGGTTCTTAGGGAGCTTAGCTTCCTTATCGCTGGTGGCATCGGCGTGTCCTCGCCTGACGAGGCTATGGAGGAGGAGGTCACCAACACGAAGAAATAGGAGCTTCAGAAGCGAGTGCTCAAGGAGCTTAACTTCCTCATCTCCAGTGGCCTCGACGTGTCCTCGCCTGATAAGGCTGTGGAGGAGGAGGTTACCGACACAGGGGAATAGGAGCACCAGAAGCAGGTGCTCAGGGTGCTTAAATGTCTCATCTCCGGTAGCGGTGTACGTGTGGGTTTGCCTTCTCGATTTCAACGTCGCCGAGCTTGCTACCACTGTCAAGCTTTTCGGTGAAGAAGGAGGAGGTACCAGGGATCGTAGACTACGCTAACAAGGATCCGTAGAGAACTCAAAGCAATGGACAAATTTGAGGGGTGGAATCAAATCGAAGATAGGATGGGGAGTTAGGGATTCCCTATCTTTCCTCTCTAAGAATGGGAGTTAGGGATTCCCTATCTTCCCTCTCTATTTCTCTAGCACTCAGAGGTGAAGAGATGGTCTTGGCTAGTGCATGAGGTGCATGGACTACTAGGGAGACATGTTCGAGGGCCGTCGCAGCGCCACTGGAAAATGATCCCGGTGCAGTAAGAGAGCCACCCCAGGTAGATCTGACCACGGTTCCGGAACCGCTGGTTCTGGTTCCACAAAAACCTAGAACCTTAACCAGAATCTAGAACCGCCGATTTCGGTTCCGGTTCTAGAACCGCCGATTTCGGTTCCAGTTCTAGAACCGCCGATTCTGATTCCGGTTCTAGATGGTTCTGGTTCCGGTTCCGGTTCTAAATTGTTCTGATTCCGATTTTTCAACATAAATTATAAAATTTAAAAAAAATAGATTGTGTAATTAATTTGGAAAAAAATTTAAATATAAATAGATTGTGTAATTAATACAAAATGATAATTTGTACCTCATTTTATTATTTACTATCAAAGTAAAATTTAATAATACAACTAGATAACATTATAAAAAAATAATAAGTTACATTAAATAAATTTGGAACTAATTTATTTTATTATAAATGGAAAAAAAAGAAAAAATTAGGCTTGAACTTAATTAAAATTAAGCTGCCTACATATCCTCTTGGGGTTTAGAGGAATCAAAGCTCTCGTAGTTTACTTACCTTCATGGTTGAGCAATTAACTCCCTTACCTCATTGATCAATCACTATCATTGCTGTCGGCTGTAGACGATCCGCTAGTTTCAATGTCAAATAAGTCTTTACTGTCCTCAAATGTGTCATTTTGTAATCTACGTTCTGCCTTCCTCCAATCGTCAACACATGCTTGGGCTTCCAAGTTATTCGGCCTTAAATAAGATCGTCGCTCATCTAAGATTTGACCTCCAGCATTGAATGTTTGCTCAACAGCAATGGTTGAACACGGGTAAGCTAAAATCTCCTTAGCAATTGCCAAGAGGACTGGAAATTGGTTTGAATACCCCTCAAACTAGCTTTTTTTAGTTGTTAGGAGGGGTAAAATAGTCGTTTCCCAAAATGCCCCTCAAAGTAGCCATTTTTTAGTTGTTAGGAGGGGTAAAATAGTCGTTTCCCAAAACACCTCTCAAACTAACCTTTTTTTTAGTTGTTAGGAGGGGTAAAATAGTCATTTTTTCGGTTCAAACCGGAGCCGAACTGTCGGTTCCGATTTCGGTTCCTATTCCGGTTCGGTTCCGGTTCCAGTTCTGGTTTGGTTCCATCAAATCTGGAACCTTAACCGAACCGTATTCCACAAGGTTCTGGTTCGATTAAGAATCATGGGACACGGTTTCGGTCCGGTTCTTTCCGGTTCAGTTCCGGTCTAGTTCCCCAGCTAGAACCGGACCGTGGTTAGGTCTAATCGCAGGTGAGAGCGTAGCCAGGAGGGGCGATTGCAGCACCTACACAGGCCAGGGCCGACACGTCTTCTCGATCGCAGTAAAGATGAAGAAAAAGAAAAGGCAAGATTTCTCTCAGATTTAAAGAATGAGGCTTTGAAAACTACCAAGGCCGGAGCCCCGGCTACCCTCCTAAATGGGGCGGGAGAAACAGAGGAACTGCTCGCGACGACGACCACCACAACAAAGGCGAAAGAAATGATGGCAACAGATTACGTGATCGGTGGCTCTGATACCATATTGAAATATTTGGAGAAAAAAGAAAACAAAAGAGAGAGAGAAAAAAAAAAGCGATTTTTTTTGTCTATACCTGCACATTCAGTACATCTCAGGAGTTATATATACTCGTATACATACTTCATAGATGAAAAATAATGTAGGCTGATAAAGGATCTCACTAACAATGAAAAATATTATAGGTGATATAGGTTGTCATGTGATTCCTAAAATCACTCTAACAAGATTATGCTAACAAAGGAAACTAATATTGGTTGACCCATAATCACGCTGATAAAAAAAAATATTATGAATAATGCAGGTTGTTACGTAATCCCTAAAATTATTCTAATAACTCCTATGCTGTTAGATGATTAACAACTTAAAAACTTAGATAACATGGAACATACTTGTTAGGTAAGATGGATAAACTTGGTTAAGGATATATATTATTAGACTTCGGTTTTATGGGTTAAATTTTCTCTACTTAATATATAAATATAAAATCCATGATACATATTTCATAGATTATACATCATGTCTTATGCCTACTTTATCTGTCGTACTGAACAAAACTTATTAGCATTTATAATTTTATATCATATTAACCATAAAACTTATGTTTTGGAACGCAGAGTTGGAAACTCTGGTATGGTATTTTAAGTAATATGAAATGTTGTTAATTCTATACCCGACACTATTTAGTTTTGTCTCCAATCTGCAGGCAAAGAGAACACAAAGGAAAGGTGGGATTGTGATGTGTGCTGCACTTCTTGTCATTCTCCGCTCTATCGTGCTAGTCCTTTTGTTTTTCAAGAAAATATTCTTGTTATCTAATAACCATGCCAATTCAAATGGCACCTCAGCGAAGTATATACACCTGCATGCCTTCCTCTCTTCAACATTTGGCGGTGCTTGCTCAGATGAATGCACATGCATGGCCACAATTTGTTTCATGGACTGAGGAGAGAGGCGCTCTATGAATCTGGGCGAAAATGGAGGAACCATGGTACTCCTCCCAAAATTAAAGTTAAGACAGATGCTTAACGAAAGAGGGAGCAAAGGAATGATGGGCAACCTTGGTCTATATATTGCTCATTACACGCCAGGTGCCAGTCTTGCAACTGGCATTAAAGGATCGTTCCTTCACTTGCGGTTCACTCTCTTGCCGTACTTTTCACTCATTCCCTCGAGTTGGAGACTCAAATCACTGCTGATTTCGTCTGTTCTTCACTCTCTTGCGATTACTTACTAGAGAGCGCTGCAGCCGAGGGTGCATAGTATTATATAGAAACAAACGAAGTGCAGCGATTTGTACTACCGAAAAACTCTCGCTGACCGGCAGAAAATTCTTCATACAAACAGAAGAATGCTCTGCAAGAAATCACTATAATGTTGTAATACCTCACCACTACTTGCTGCAGGAAATTCTTGTCCTTGGGTGCGTTCTTCCTCTTGGAAACGCATCAAACCAGATTTCGAGGCTGGCAGCAGCAGACTGTATCCACATTGATGTTGGTGTGGCATAACCACACAAGCAAACAAAGCTTTCAAGGCTTGGATTCTTTGCTTGTTCCATCTGTGTCGACTTCAAATGGCGACAGAAGCATGACAACTATTCTCTGTTCGGCAAATTCTTTTCCATCATCAGAAGACATTCTTTCAGAAATGCGTTGGGTTTGCTGCAATCTCAAGCATATTACGCCCCAGCAGTCAAGGACACGAAAATTTGAAGGTATCAGTGCCACCCTTGATTAATAAACCTTTGTTCCTGCACCACGTTTGATTCAGAAACGTGCATGGTCATGGTCCTAAACTTTGGCAAACCCCGGCATCCATTCCTTGAACAGGATTTTGTAGGGAGTTCAGATTAATAAACAACATGTACTACTAATTTGACATGCTCTTTCATCCAAGTTATTTGAACATGAGATATTTTCTGAGCTTCCATTGTCTTGTCAAAACAGGAAAAGAACGAACCGATTTAATGTTATTTCTCAAGAAAAATCAGTAAAGAATTAATATAATAGTACTCGAAGAGCACAATGGCAGTCTTGCTACAGACATGCATTGAAATTGCCAAATCCATTGCGATGTCCTGGAACTAATCCTGAGCTTCTCTGGTTATAGAACTCGGTCTGCAAAGAAATAGAAGATATCAAGCAACTTTATGCGCCATCTTTTGTCGGCATTGCAGCTATGGAGAGTATCCAATGCTTGCACCATCTTTTATCAACACTGCAGCTATGGACAGACGGTGAACTTTGGTCCAAGCCATCCAACTAGAAAAACGCCGACAACTGGACTCAATTCAAGCACATGTAGAGCCATATAGGCTATATATATATATATATATGGACCACACTGAGGACTTTCTAAAGTGTATATCAAAAATATCTCTTATCGGCTTTGCAACTAAATCAGTGCTCCCATTCCACCAACAAATAACATATCACGGAACGTATTTGAGTATATATCAAGCATATAGGTACATGCAACTGGCCTAAGTTATTCGTAATTACCAAGCTTGAATGACGACAAACCGACAAATGTGTATTTCATGGAACAAGTGTGTATCCACTATGGGACCATAACCAAAATCTATAACACGCTAAGGTTACAAAAATTCTCTGCAACTAGGGTTGTAAATGAATGGGAGCCGCATAACCTGCTTATCATGGACCACATTGAAGGATTTCTTGAATGTATACCCATCACTCTTATCCTATTTGCAGCTACGGACACTAGTGGTCCAAAATTTTAGCCACCTAGCGGAAAAAAGCTACATGCTATCAACCCTAATAAAGGCAATTCCTCCTCCTTCCATCACGTCTATAAATCCTTAGATTATAGAAGTACATAGCAGGCATTTCAACACTTGTCCAACTAAAACGGACCATGCATGAACTGCTCCACCAGACTTCATCCAATTTGAACCATGTGAACGAAATGCGTGCAGCCAAATCTTACAACCTTACCCTTAGGTTTTTGGAGTTTTTATCTGAGTCGATGTTTGCGCGCGGAGAAAACCATCACATCGAACACTTAGTTAAAAGTGATGGGTAGCCCCTCGCTGAATCAAGAATCGTGCAACGAACAGGCTCCCCATCGAACACCTAGTGAGCTGCCAATGGCGGCCCCTAGCACAGGCGTGCCGGGAGGCTCCAATGGGGGTCGGCAGTCTCGCCCAGCTCCAGGGATGGCCGAGACCACCCCATTGTGGTCAGCGGTGGTGCGGGGGATTTCGCGACGACCAGAGAACTCCATCCACCAGTTCATCGAAGCTGAGTTGGAGGAGCTCCAACGACGGTACCCCTGGGTAGTGGTGGTGCCGCCAGAGCGAGTAGCGCAAGCCAGAGGTGTCTGGGAGGAGACGACCGTGATCACGAGAAGCTTGGGCTGGCACGTCCCTGCAGAGTTGGTGGCGCGAAATCTCCAGAGCCGAGGCAAGTTGCAGAGCTCGGTGGAGGTCCTGCCAATGGCGGAGGGGCTTCTCACCATCTGGTTCATGTCTGGTGAGGATCGGGCTGCAGTGATGGCAATTGGCCCGGGGCGGGTGGCGGGCCAACTATTGGCCATGGAGGAATGGCAACCCGACTTCATTCTGGGCATCCACACGGTGAGTCGCACGATCATCTGGCTCCGACTGCTTGGGCTTCCCCACGAGTATTGGGACAAGGAGTCCATACACGATATAGCGACAGCGGCAGGGTGCCCTCTGGAGCTTGATGGGGTCTCCAGTGAGAGGCGACAGATCGAGTATGCGAGGGTGAAGTTGAATCGACTTCCTTCATCCCTTGATACCAGGGACCATCGTCTAGGGAGCGAAGATGAGGTCCTGGCCGGCCTTCGTCTATGAATACCTGCAGGGCCTCTGTTATCAGTTCGCCCGCATCGGCCAGCAGTCTGGCGACTGCCGGTTCCAGGGCTCGGGGCCAAAGCTGGGGAAGGGATCGAATCTGAAGGTGGCCGAGGGCCCGAAAGAACCGTCAGCTGGGACGAAGGAGGGAGCCCCTGCAGAGGAGGGTCGGACGGTCTTCGGTTCGTGGTTGGCCGTCACCCGGATTCGCCAGCCGCGGGAAGGCATTGCCTGGGGCGAATCAAGGAAGACGATCGAGGCTCCATCTGAGTCGACTCGGGGGCTAGGCTCTTTGCACTTGAAGCCAAGTCCAACCAAGAATGGGCCCAGTGTGCCCGAGTCATCGCCAATTTCGAGGGTTGTTAGAAACCGAAGAAAATTGCCCGACGAATCTCGTCGGAGAAGAGCACCGGGCGTGGCAACTCGGCCACTGGCATGGTGGCGGCACCCCCGCTTCAACCCTAGTTGACACTGGGTCGGCCGCAACCGAGTGGAGGACCGGAACAGTCCCAGGGCCCAGGCCCGACCCGCACAGCAAACCGGGCTGTGGGGCCGCAAGTCCCGGGTCAGGGCCCAGGCCCAGGCCAGACCCCCATGGCAAGTTGGGTCGTAGGGCCGCTAGACCAGGGCCAGGCCCAGTTCCAACCGCACAGAATGGCCCTAACGACAACGGGTACGAAAGGTGGACTCAGCCCACTAAAAGGGGCCCACAGCCCTTCCGAGAGGAGGACAGGCCCTGGGCCGGCATAATGTGGACCGGCCCATTTGGCACTGGTGCCCTCCATGCCATCTATGTCGGGTGTGGTCGTGGCACACCTGTGAGCCAACCGGCCGAGATTTCAGTGTCCGGGCTAGGCTTGGACGGGCTGAGCTTCAGTGCTGCTTGGCTGTTGCACAGCCCGATGCATTAAGCCATAGTCCAGCAGCCGAGGCACGTGATGGAGGGGTCCGGTCAGATGGAGGTGGTGGCCAATGGGGAGGAAGGGGGAAGAGGGAGCCCGGTGGGTGCAGCCCAGCCCAATAGTCCCCAACCTTTAGAATGAAGATTCTCTTATAAAACTGTCGGGGAGCTAGGAAACCCTCCTTTAGGCCATCTTTCCACAAGTTGGTGAGTTTGCATGAGCCCGAGATTTGTGTGCTGTTTGAGACCCGATTGTTGGGAGCCAGTTTGCAACATGTCAGGATGTCTATTCCAAGAACTTGGGGAGGCTATGCAGTGGAGTCACAGGGCCGCTCTGAGGGCATCATTGTGTTATGGCGGCTGTGGGGATACAACCTTGACATCTTCCACAAATGTAGCCAGCAGGTGGTCATGGTGATTTTAGAGGGGACCAGCCCTCTTGGGTCTTGTTGGCGGCCTATGCCAGCACATACTATAAGAAGAGAAGAACTTTATGGGAAGAGGCATCTAATCTCATCCAACTAGGGCACCTATGTTGATGGCGGAGGACTTCAACTGCATCAATGGCCTAGAGGAGAAGCGGGGAGGGAAGGTCTTCACCAACAAGATTGAGGGTAGAGAGTTCTAGGACTTCATCTTGTCCAACAGGCTAGATGACCTCGACTTCACAAGCCCGAGATCCACCTGGTGCAACAATAGGCTGGGATGGGTGTGTGTGGGAGAGGATTGACAAAGTTTTTGCTTCGGCCAGTTGGATCTGACGGTTTTCGGACTTCTGGGTTTGCCACCTACCCAGAATAGCTTCAGATCACTGCCCCATCTGGTGAGTACCTTACATGTTTCTCTGATTCATGGTCCCTTTCGATTTGGAAAGATATGGCTATCCTATCTACGATCATGGGATGTGGTAAGGGAGGCATGGAGAACACCAGTCTGGGAAGACGTGATGTACAGTGTGACCCATGAACTGGAGTTGACCAGGCGCCAGCTGCTCAGATGGAATAGGAAGGAGGTGGGGAATACCTTCAGAAAGGTGGAGGAAATTGAAGATCCATCGTCAGGCTCCAGTCCCTAGAGGACCGTGGGGCAATCTCCTAGATAAAGACAAGAGTGAGATCTGGGGGTTGTTGGACAAGCATCACTCCCTTCTCAGGCAGCAGGAGGTGTACTAGAGGCAGGAGTCCATAGTTCAGTGGATCAGGGAGGGTGATCGGAATACGAGATTATTCCACCAATCTCTCATCATCCAGAGGCAGTGAAACTGGATCAGTAGGGTTAGAGACAGCAGTGGACATACGTCTGGACCAGGTAGACCGAGTCAATGGGTGCTGCGGGCGGAGGCTGTGGGCCGGACCCTAAGCTGAGGATATCAAGGGACGAGAATGAGGTGCTAATCAGTCCGGTGATGGATGTAGAGGTTCAGGAAGCCCTCTGATCCTTGGGCAAGGAAAGGCCTCGGGCCTGAATGGGTTTTTCCCAATTTTCTTCTAAATGTATTTGTTCATCATCAAATAGGAGGTGACAGGGGTTGTTCGGCAGTTCTTCTCGACAGCAACGATGCTCGATGAGTGGAAGCGGACCTTCATCACCTTGATTCCAAAAAGACAGGATCCGCTGAAACCGAGCCACTATCGACCGATCAGTCTGTGTACCACCTTGTATAAGGTAGTGACGAAAATCCTAGTCTGGAGGATGTGAGGCACCCTATCTAGACTGATCTGTCCTGAGCAAGGGCCTTTCGTTGGAGGGTGGTCCATCTCCAACAACGTCTTCATTGCACATGAGTTCATATCACACATCCAGCAAGTGCCAGGGCGCAAGAGTTTGATGGGCATCAAACTCGATATGGAGCGAGCATACGACATGATGCAGTGAGACTTTATGACTTGATGCCTAGATGGATTCGATTTTCACCCATTGTGGATCAAATGGATTCAGGGATGTATTCTGACCCTGTCCTTTGCCTTATTGATTAATGGATTTCCGTCGCAATCCTTCGAGTCTTTGGTGGGGCTGAGATAGGGACACCTCTGTTACAGCTGTTGTTCATCATCTGTGCGGACTTCCTATCCCGAGCCCTTCGGCAAGCGTCGGCGATGCAGGAGGTGGATAGACCGGCAACGAGCCTGACTTAGATATCGCACCCACTTTTTGCTGATGATTGTCTATTGTTGGCTCGTGCGATGAGGCGTTCAATGCTGGCCATCCATAGAATTTTGGGGATCTACTGTGGGGTGTCAGGCCAGCAGGTGAATTTGGCCAAATCAGCTATTTGCTTCAGCTTGAAGACCGACTTAAGGACGAAGACCACGATCATGAGCATTTTGGAGATTAGGGAGCAAGAGGGGACTCTATAATACCTCGGGGTCCCAATCACTGGACGACGGCTATGCAGGGGGAGAGCATGTCCATAGACCTGAGCATTAGGTGGAGACTGCAGGATTGGCAAGCAGGTGCCATGTCTATGATGGGCAGGGTCATGCTAGTACGGTCAATTCTAAGCTCGATTCCTCTTTACTTATTGTCCAATACCTCGATGTCTATCGCAGCACTACGATGCATGAAGCGATTGTTCAGAAACTTTATTTGGAGGCAATAGGGTGACAGAGAGGGTGTCCACCTTCTGGCTTGCGAGACTATATGCCAGTTGACCAACAGAGGCGAACTGAGAGTGCATGCATTAGTTGAGCGCCGAGATATACTAGCGACCAAACTGGCAGTCAGGTTCCTCCTAGAGCTGAAGAGTCTCTAGGGAGCGCTACTAAGGGCAAAGTATGGAGCTCCGGCACATCCGTCTGCCTTCCGAGTCAAGCACGAGTGCACCTTCATTTGGCAAGAAATTTGTGCCCACGCCCTGGTGGTGTTATCGACAGTCAGATGGGAGATCGGGGACGGGCGGGCAATCAGCGTCCTGAAGGACAGGTGGCTCTCTAAGATTCCACTACAAGGCTGACCCACTATGATCGACCACAGAGGGTTGGAGGGATGTAGAGTTTGTGATCTCTTCATTTCGGAGGAGTGGAGGTGGGACGAGACCCACATCAAGCTGATGTTTGGGCAGCAGCTTGTTGAGCGGGTCCTGTTTTTACCAATCCTTGTAAGGAAGACAACTGACTGGAGGGTCTGGAGCCCGATCGGGAGGTCGGTGGTGTGAGTCTAGGACGTCTCTGGATTGGTTGGGAGGTCTTCAGTGGGACAGTTTGATAGTGGTTGGATCTGAAGGATGTGCATCCACCCCCGTGTTGCCTTGTTCCTTTGGAAATTAGCATGGGGGTGCTTGCCTACTAGAGAGGCATGCTGATCAGGCGGAGAGTGCGGATCTCTACAACCTATATAGTCTGCTCGAAGATGGAGGAGTCTATCTATCATGCCCTCATTGAGTGTCCGTGTGCCAGTCAGATTTAGAAGTGTGCCTTGGCCCACCCTAACTATTGACAGGTGTGGTCGTCTATCGAGGATTTTTTGGACTTCTTGGAAGCTCGGTGGGAGGACCCTGGCTCGAGGAGAGGGGGATACGAGCTGCCTACCTAGTTTACTACCGTTGGTTGGATAGAAATGCCCGAGTCTTCGATGATGGTGGCTGTCATCCGAGGGCGGAGGCAAATAGAGCTCTACTGCATGTCACGGAGTTTCTCGGCATCAGTAAGGTTTCGCCTGTTAGGTTAGCTAGGAAAATCTCGAGCTCTCATTCTACTGCATCCAGGATTGTGCTTATCTCCTAGGTGTCCCTACCTCCTGGCTTTCTCAAAGTAAACTTTGACGGTAGTATGGGCAAGAGAGGGAGCTACGGAAGCTTAGGATTTGTCACCAAAGATCACGAGGCTAGACTGGTGTAGCAAGAGGGTGGCGGGCGGCGGATCTTCGACACGTCTGTTGTGTGCCGAGCTTAAAGCAGCATGGGAGGGCATTACCTATGCGAGACGGGTGCTGGGCGCGGACTACATCCTCTTGGAGGGGGATTTGACGAGAGTGATCGAGTAGGTCTGAGGTCGGGAGTGTGCTGCTGCTGCTTCATGATATCCATCAACTACTGAGAGAGTGTAGCTTCTACCTGGCCACACATGTTTATAAGGAGGTAAACTATGCTGCTAATTGGGTTATCTTTTTTGCTGCTCATCATTCTGAAAGTTTTATCTAGATGAACCACGTATCTGCACCGGAGCTTCTTTATAGTTTTTTATTTTCTAATTTTGTTGGTCGCATTTATATTTATCGAACGAGTACTATCGTTGTACTTTAAAAAAAAAAAAGAAAAAATAAAACCATCACGTGACAAGCCATGGTCCCGGGCCATTGCGACCCAAACCCAGGTAGCGATTTTTGGGGCGGTCGCGATCGTACCCATCACGTGCACTTGCTGTCAGGGCAAGGGGCAGCAGCGAGCTGTGGGGGCGAGGGGTGCCTCCTTTTCTTTTCTTTTCTTTTCTTTCATTGCTTCCCCCCTTCGGCATTGGTGGCGGTGGGGGATAGCTTGCTTGGTGTTGGGCCGGGTATCAAGGCAAAGGTACAGCACAAAGGCAAAGGGTATGGGCCCTCGAACATCTTGGAGGAGTGCCGTTTAAGACATGGCGTAGGAAATGATTGCTCCTAGAGGTCCCAAAGATTTTAAAAGGAGGATAGGGAGAGAGAGGAAGCTGTTGCCCCTCCTCTCTCTCCAATCTCAGTCACAACTCACAACTCACAACTCACAACTCACAGGGGGGGGGGGATGGAGAGGAGAGGAAAAAAAAGAAGGAAAGAAAAGTTACCAAGCTACACGATTAAGAAGATTCTTACTCCCCTATGGTGGAGTTCTTGGGAGCGTGGAGCAAAAGAGATATGTGATGTGGGGCTCATAAAGTGATAAGACCCACTTGACGCCGGTGGAAGGTCGCTCAATTATTTCAGCCAAAGTAGGTGCACCCCGGGCATCCACCACGTTTGGATTTTGCGGGTTCCCCTTTACTCGAATTAAATGGATCGCGGTTGCGGTCTCCTTCGGCATCGACGGATGGTTTGGGCCTGCAAGGCTGCAAGTCATTTGGCAGTCGTCGGTACGCCTGCTGCTGACATCCACCCGTGTCGCCCTTCGTAGCCATGGAGTTGGAGTCGTGCGCAGCCAGCAATCGCGTACGTAGTAACTTTTTACGCTGCAAATTAAATGGGTTCGGATCCGTACGATGAATATCTCCGGCATGAGCCATGCAAATGGGTTCGAATCGCATCTTTCTCACGCAACGATTGATCTTCTTCTTCTTCTTCTTTTTTCCATCATCGGCCGCCGCTAGATTTCCTCTGCATGGATCTGAAAGCACTCCCAACTCTTTTCTATATGAATCTCAAAGCGCCCTGGCAGAGATACCACACCTTGAGGCGATAAAACGTTAAAATAGTTTCTATGAGGAATGAAACTGACTCGATAGTCTATTACTCATGTCGAGTCTGAGTTTGACGAGGTGAGAATTGTATAGGTTTCTTATTATTCATTGGATTATTCGACTGTTCGGATATAATTAGTCACATCTGTTCTTAGAGTGCATGGGCTGTGCGGCACTTGAATCGGATATACACGTAGATTTTGCTCCAACTCACATCTCATGTTGCGTAAAACAACTTAGGCAGGTATGGCAGGGATGCTCTAATATTTCCTTCAGAGACATGATTTACTTTAATGGAGCACAAATAAATTTGCAAGTCTCGACTGTCAACCAAGAAAGATAAGTAAATCAACCACAACGAAGTCTGTGCTTGAACATTCTCTTAGGGTTTTAAGGATGAAATCTTGGCTTGTAAGTTGTAAGCCTAGCCTCAGGCCACACATTTCCTGATATTGAATCTCGAGGTACACGTAAGTGCACATTCCAATTCAGCTGCACCATCCAGATAACTTCCAAAAATTGTTAAAGTGGGCACCAAAATGAGTAATAATAACGGAGGTATAATATTGTTTTTTTTTTAATAACCTCTTTCCTGCACCCAGAGCAGATATTGTCTCCTTTCCCAACACTGTGAACCCCAAAGTTTCAGATAGAGACGCGGAGAGCAAGAGATAAAACCGGCCCCCACTCTCCCCAGCGCTCCTCTCTTTTTACCATCACCTCCCTCCACTTTGTATATATTCCATATCCCCGCCCCACTTCCCTCGCCATTAATTTGTAGCAGCAGCATCGATCCGCTCAACCCCCTTCCCTACAATAAAATGTTTCAATAAATCCCACCCCTCCGCTATAAAACCTCGCTCCCGACTCCGTCCCTTCTTTCTCCGCCGCCCCCTCGTCTCTCTCTCTTTCTCTCTCTCTCGGAAATGGCGAAACCTTGTTGCTTTTTCTCACCGGAGAAGGACGCGACCGCGTCTCGAACCCCATGTCATGACTGAGCGCCGGGGAGCTTCCTCTTCCTCTTCCTCTTCCTCTTCTTCTCCTTCTTCTATCTCTCCTGCTTCTCCTCGTCCTCCTCCTCCTCCTCTGCTTCGATCTTTGGGGCGATGAACAGCGCGGCGGCGGCGGGGTGGCGGCCGCCGTTCACGGCGTCGCAGTGGCAGGAGCTGGAGCACCAGGCGCTCATTTTCAAGTACATCATGGCCGGGGTCCCCGTGCCCCCCGATCTCCTCATCCCCATCCGCCGGAGCTTCGAGGCCACCCCCGCTCGCGTCTACCACCACCCTGCCTGTAAGACATTTCTGCTCCTCGATCTCCTTCTTTCTTTCTGGTTACTGCTATTTTGGGTCAAACTTTTGGTTTTTCTGGGGTTTGCGGAGCTGCTACCGGCTTGCCCTTTTTAGTGGATGTTCCTCATAATTGCTCGGTTGCGATCTGGGGTTCGAAAGTTTAAATCTTAGTTTTCATCACTGCTTTCCTCCTTTTTCTCTGTTTCTCTCTCTCTCTCTCTCTCTCCAATTCTGAGGTCTTGTTTGAAGTTTGCTTTTCCTTTCTTGTTTCTTTTTTTTTAAAAAAAAGAAGAGGCTTCTAATGCAATTTTTCCAAGTAAATGGTACATAGTTGCCTTCATCTCTTTCACTTCTTTGGGCATTTGAGAATTCCTGCGACTTTTGATCGTAATTTGACGACTTTTTCAGCTTTACACCGCGCCCCCCTCCCCCTTTTTTTGTTTTTTTTGTTTTTTTTGTTTTTGTTTTAAGAAGTTTTCCTCTCCAATGTTCTCCTTTTACTTAATGCTGCGATTAGTCGCCATTTTGTTGGTACTTTTGTTATATTTTAGAAATGTGCGTGCCCCAAACTTGTAATCACCGCTTGTATGCATTGTGATATATTTAGAGTGCCACTATGCTTGATCCTCTGAAAAACTACAGAAGAGAGCATCCACTTCAGATTCCAGTTCCTTCTGAGTCCATTGATATAGATTGGTTTTCCTTTTGAGTACAGTGGGTTACTGTTCCTTCTATGGGAAGAAACTGGACCCAGAGCCAGGTCGGTGCCGTCGGACGGACGGGAAGAAGTGGCGGTGCTCCAAGGATGCGTATCCTGACTCCAAGTACTGCGAGCGCCACATGCATCGTGGCCGCAACCGTTCAAGAAAGCCTGTGGAATCACAAACCCTCTCCCAGTCGCAGTCATCCTCGTCCACTGTGACATCCCTCGCCCCCTCCGGGAGCAGCGCGAGCAGGAGCGGTAGTGGCAGCTTCCAGAGCATACCTCTCCACTCCATTTCAGGTGGTAGCAACCTGCAGGGCTCTTACCCTGGCGGGGGCAGCTCCTCTCAGCAGCTGCACATGGACCCTCATTCCTATGGTATTGGCACCACCACCAGCAGCAGGTCTCTTTTCTTTGGTCATTTGCTTTAAAATGCTATATATACTTGCATCTTTTGGTAGCAGCCTGCACTGATGATTTTTGCCTGCGATGGTCTCTCTTATTGATGTTATTAGAATGTGATAAACAAATGATTGACAGGTACCGCACTCACTAAGGCGGTATCACTTGACTATCTGCTCTTTTTTTTTTTTTTAATTAGTATAACTGATAGGTCTCGGACTAATGGCTGCTGATGAGTTTTTTGTTTTTCGGATATTTTCCTTACTATCTAATTATCACCAAGTATGCACATCAATGTGTAAGATAACGAAAATTCCTCATATTATGAAAAATAGCCGGCGTTCTGACATCTGGATACCTATATATTGGCCAAGATATCCAGATATCTTGATTATTTAAACCATAATACAAACAGCAGAATATTCTCAGCTTTCTTGGCTGAGATAAAGCAAATCAGGATCTCAGTTTATTTCAGTCTAAGTTGTCCATCAACGTTGCCAGGACTTTGGAGATTTAAATTATTGGTGGAGTAGTCTGAAAGTTAGTTGGTATTGTTCCTTTGTGGTTATATCCGTGGTGTGAAAAATGTTCCAGTCTTCCACCTGAGCAATAGAAAATTGTGGATATGTGGCTATGCAGTGGTGCTTTGGCTGATTGGGACATCTGGGACTTGGTTGTGGAACACCTGAGATTAATTCTTGCAGAAATAAGATTGCTAATGAAACTTACTGAAACCCGTCTGATATTGTTTTCTTGTCAGAACTCGAGGACCTGTGAGTCTTTTTTCTGTAGACTGTCTTTTTCTTTTAGCTACATGATAAGTACTGTAGAGGATTGGCACTGTTAGAATACTGCTTGCGGCTTTTTCACTCCCCTGTATATTATTCTGTTTATAAGGAGTTAGTGGTAGTTGTCTGACGAGCTTCACATAAATTTGTCCTCTGCTATAGTAGAGGCAGTATGAGCACTCTTGCCTTCGAGACATGTCTATCTTCACAGCTGGCAGATATCTTCACTCGTTGTTAAATCTCGAAGGCACCTCTTCCGCATGAGTACACTGTAGATGAATATCATGTTTACTTGCAAATGTAGTTATCTTTGTGTTATTTTTCAATGTTATACAAGCGTATCGCCATATGAATGAACCCACAGGCTTAACTGGGGCTACTGGTTTCTTGGATTTTATTTTATCGATTATCGAGCAAAAGATTGCTTCTGGATATTCTTTTGTAATAACTTTGTGATAGTTTATAACATATGTCTCTGCTGTTCTCTCTGTTTCTTGCAATAGTTTTGCTGATGGCTGGCAAAAGGTTGGTGACCAAAATACTGCATTGTTCTCTCAGTGAAGGAAGCCTAGTCCTAGGCTATGACCCATAATGTATCATATTCAACAATATTTGCCCACTTTAATATGAAAACGCCTTAGTTATGAAACGTAGATATTGCTGATCTCATCTTTGCACACTATAGTTTCCAATGTCGACTTAGTAACAGTGCAGGGTTTCTTTTTTGCATTTCTTTAGTTTTGATTACAGGTTGCAATTCCATAGTTGTTTCACCGATATGGTGTTCTTGTCTCTCGGTTACTACATAAACTTTAATACTCAATCCTCATGCTAGAAGCCTTGTGTTGGTCTTGAGGACAAGGCACTTCTGCTTCCTCTGTCAAGCAGTGTTGGTTTTTGTCCATCACATGCCATTCTGAAGCTTACTGACATGAAAATTTAGGTATCTGTTGAAAAGAGAAAGTTCAAGATATCCCAAATGGTAAGGCAGAAATATGGACTAATTGGCATAACCTTAATATTTTTCGGTTTGTTTCATGCTTAAAACTATGCATGATGTTCGCACGCTTTTGCACATCAAATAAAAAGTCCATTTAGTGTCTTCATGATATATCATTTTGGGATGTCCCTTGAAGACCTCATCTTAGGCTCCTTTGCATTTTGTGTAACATATATTTCATGAAGTTGTTGAATGATATCGGTCTGGTGTGATGCTGTGCTGACTCATATTTACCTATCAAGTACCAACTTGTGCAAACAGGTGATTTTGTGCTGGCTTATCCATGCCTGCCATTTACCAACGTAGAAAACTTCAACATTAATTATGTGATGCGTCATCAAGTAGCAGGCCTGTCCATTTTGCTTGATGCTAGATGCCTTTAGTGAATGGAGCGATTCTCTTAATTTACTTGGAATTCTTTAGCTTAGTCTCCTGATTATTCTTTTCCGTTTGGAATGGATTTGGGCCGAACATACAGGTACCTCTCTGGATTGAAAGGAGAGGTGGATGAGCATAGCTTCTTTTCAGAAGCTTCTGGAAGTGCAAGGGGCCTCGGGATGGACTCCTCGGTGGATAGTTCATGGCGGCTGATGCCATCTGGGATCTCCTCATTTCCGCTGTCGAAATCTAGAGACCCTTCTGTTCTACAGAGCGCTTATCCTCAGCTGCAGACGGTGCAAGATCTCGGGCAGGTAACCATCAGCTCGCTGCCGAAACATCAGCAACAGCATTCCTTCTTTGGCGGTGATTTTGGTTCAGCAGAGCCTGCGAAGCATGAAGGCGGCAGCCAATCGCTCCGGCCTTTTTTCGATGAGTGGCCTAAGACAAGGGATTCATGGTCGGATCTGGAAGAGGAGAGGTCCAACCGCATCTCATTCTCGACAACCCAGCTCTCCATTTCCATCCCAATGGCCTCCTCCGACTTTTCTACCACCTCTTCGAGGTCTCCTAATGGTGGGTCCTTCATCCACAGGCAAATTTTCTTACTTTGTTCTGCATTTATTTTGGTTTGCCACGCCTCGTGACTTGTCCTTGGGCTACTTTTGCTGCAGATGACTGAGAGAACTCTACAGGCCTTGTGGTTCTGGCAGTGTTAAGAAGTCAGGAGGTGGCTGTGGTATCAGACTATAAGCAGTACTTTTAGGGTTACCTATTTGGTTTTCTTTAAAGATATTGTCCTGGGTTTTGTTAACAATCTCTCCATCCCACGGAACTGTTTGACTGATCTATCTGTGGCTACTGGCTAGTATTATATTATTTTTATGAACTGAAACTGCCTGTGAGCACTTTATGCAAGTGAAGTTATGAGTTTAGATGCTTGGTGAGTTTGCTGAAGTCATCCATCATCTAGAGGCGCTGTGTTCGGAGTTGGTGGCATTAAGGGATTTTCCTAGGCCCAGCCAACACTGCCCTCTGGCTCAGGTACAGTGATCTCTATCCTTGCGTTCCAAAATTCCAGTTTTCTAACTTGGCTTGTGTTCGCATCTTGCCTCTTTATTCCCTGGAATTGCTTGGTTGATGGCCAAAGTGGAGACACCACCCCGCCAGAAACTGACGGGAAAAGATGGCCGGGGTTTCGGATTGACAACTGTGAGGTAAATCTTTATAGTGGTGGAAGTGGGTCATGGGCTTGTTGATAGCCTTCCGTGGGACCCACTAAGCTACCGGGAGAATTGTGAAGTCTCTCTCTCTCTCTCTCTCTCTCAGAGTCTATATTTGCTGATATATGTTTTGGGTAGGAACTTAAGATATATTTGGATGGTAGCTGATCATTGATGGAAAAAGGGACGTCCAAATTCTAGGATAGCAGAACATTACAAAGAAAGACTAATTCCGAACATTGTTGTAGTCCTACATTAACTAATAAAAAGAGTGTTACATGGGTTTATTAGCTTGGATCACTTCTTTTGGTAGTTTAAACTTTTGGTTTGTAAGTCAGTGACAAATGGTATCAAAGTTAAATTCATTGTGTCCCACAATCTTTATTAATTATGTGGATCTTGCGTTGAGGGATATGATATGATAGGATCAAGTAAGACTTGAGCTATAGGTGGGCCATCATTCTCTCAGGGATGAGCTAATTATTATGAGGCCATCATGAGATTGGGTTGGAAAGATAGTCATTGTCCCAAATTGACTAATAAAACAGATGCCTCTGGATTTATTAGTCCGGGTTGATCCTTCTAATGGGTTAAAGTTTTGGGTTGTGAGGTCAATTATGTATCACCATGTAGGCCTCTTACCGGGGGATACCAGGGTTGAGGAGGGCTCGGTAAAGTCGAGGAGGATCTGGGTCATTGGTGGGCCTCTTTTTCTTAAACTAGGGAGCGGGCCATGATGAGACCATTATGAGATTGCATAGAAAAAATTATCATAGTTCTCTATATTAACTCATAAAAAAAAAAAGGTACCATGTAAGTTTATTTGTTTGGGCTGGTTTTTCTGACTGCTTAAACTTTTGAATTGAGTCAGCTACAGAAGACAGCCTTATTTAGGACTCTTTTACGCTTTGTGATTATTATATTCGCTTCCAGCTTGTGCTTCATGTACATCTGGATTGTTGTTCAAAGAATCATGTTGTTGGCATGTGTGCTTGTGCTGCACAAGCACACAATCTTTCTTTATTCTGTCACCTGCTTTATATTCCACTGGGGATTCGAAGGCTGAAATCCTAAAATGATTTATATTGGTCGGCATGTGCGCGTTTGCTTGGATCATTTTAGAATAATTTAAAGCCTTACATTGGCCAAGGTATTTGAAGGTGATGTCACCAATTGCTCTATTGGTTGTTTGCCAACATTTTTGATGTTTGGAAAGCATCGAAGTAAGAGGTCCCAGCAGGACAAGGAAATTAAGGAAAAAGCAAGCACAAAGTGAAATACGATATGATGCATGCGCAACGGGACATGGGATTAGGGGACTTCAAGAAGGGTTAATCTTACTCTCTCTAAATTGATTCCAGTTTGGCGGCCTCATTGACTTCTAGACGTGAACATCCAATTGAGGAACTCTGATTGTGTCGCGTTCTTAGTGAACTTGCTCCGTGGAGGTGGGTACGAAGATTTGAATCAGAGAAGTCCATGAGCAATTACTTTCTAGGTAGATTCCTTATATTGTAGATCAAATTTAGCTTTTTTTTTTTAATGATGGATATTTTAGGGATGATTGGTTACCACAAAGGAGACATATTGACAGTGGCAAAAAAAAATGGCTGTCATTTTTGCATTAAAAAGTTTTCTAGACTTGTACCTTGGTAAAAAATGCCACTTGCAGTACCAGGATTTTATTTTGTTTTGCTTTATTTGATGGAGGATATCATGTTCATTGGAATGGTAATCTTACTTTCCACCGCAGGTGGTGGCATCATCACATGAGAAGTTTAGCATGATGGAAAGGAGAGAAAAAAAAAAAAAAAATCTATTTTGCAAACCACAATGACACACCAGCTGCAACCCCTCCATGACATCACCGCAGCTGTCCACGCACCAAGTCATGCTATGTTTGGTGAGAAATGCGCATTCGTTGTGCGTGTTTTTCAAGGTTCGGGGTACCATATAACTAAATAGCCAGCATTTTCCATAAAAATATAAAAATTAAAAACTAAAATTTACTACTTTAGCTCTGAGTCGATGCCAATTCTAGTATAATATTGATGTATAGTACGATACGAGTTGGTAAAATGTACACAATATTAGAACAGTCCAAAATTGTATTATATCGGTACTAATTCTATTATAATATCGGTGTAGATGGCAAGATGGCAAGACTTGTTGAATATCAATACGCTACAAGACTGTATATTAATTTAATATTAATATAATAAATTTTATAAAATATTAAATTTTAGACGAAACTACATACATAAAAGTTAAAAGTTAGAGAGCTTTGGTGGCAATGACCCATGTCTGCCATATAACAAGATTCAGAATGTTGAAGGAGGAAGCCGGAATGATCTCAAATAGTTTTTTTTTTTTTTTTTTTTTGACAACCGTTTGCTGTTATATTATATATACATCATTTTTTCTCGCAAAAAGTTGTTCCTCCAAATGTAATTCGGATCGGAACACTAGATTTTTTCACCAGGCGGTAGTGATCAGGAGGCATCGGAACATGATCAGGATGATCAGAGATGAGGATGGGCAGTTAGTGGAGGACCCAGATATGATTCGGAGGGTGCTGGAGAATTTTTTCAGGGCCAGATGGTCTGAGCACCTCAAAGGGTATTGTGCCGCCACTAATACGGGTGGCGGAGGAGGATACAGCCGCACTGATTAGGCCGGTATCGGAGAGGAAGATTCAGGAGGTGATGTGGTCCCTAGAGGGGGACAAGGCGCCGGGTCCGAACAGCTTTCCTCCGTTTTTCTTTCGGAGGTACTGGATGATTGTTGGTCAGGGTGTGACGGCTGCCATATAGCAGTATTTCAACACAGCCGTGATGTCTACGAATTGGTAGAGGACCCTAGTCACCTTGATACCGAAGCGTCATGATGCTTCAGAGCCTAGTCACTTTCGCCCGATCAGTCTGTACACTACCTTTTACAAGGCGACGGCGAAGTTACTAGCTGTTAGATTGAGGGATATTCTTCCGAGACTGATTAGCCCAGAGCTGGAGGCTTTTGTGGGAGGGCGGAGTCTTACAGATAATGTTCTTATTGCCCAGGAGTTCATGCGTGATCTTGGTAGGGCTTCGAGTAGGAGGAGTTTGATGGGGATCAAGCTTGACATGGAAAGGGCCTATGATAGGATGAGATGGGATTTTATGCAGCAGTCTCTACAGGGGTTTGGCTTTCCCGAGGCATGGATCAGATGGGCTATGGGTTGTATCAGAGCTCCTTCCTTTGCCATATTGGTAAATGGAACGCCATCACGATATTTTATGTCTTCTGATGGATTGCGTCAGGGCTGCCCCCTCTCTCCATTATTGTTTATTATATTCGCAGATGCACTTTTCAGGGCACTGCAGCATGCAGTGATCACCTAGGAACTGAAGGTTTACAGGCCTGTGCCGGATGCCACACCGATCTCTCATCTACTCTTTGCCGATGATTGTCATTTTTTAGCCCAGGCGACTAGGCAGGCAGCATGGTTTATTTGGATGATTGTTTGGGATTATTGTTCCATGTATGGTCAATAGGTCAATTTATCTAAGTCAACAATTTGTTTTAGCCCCAAGACCAAACCAGATGTGAAGACCGCCATATTGGAGATTCTAGGAGTGGGAGAGCAGGAGGGCACTTTGAGGTATTTGGGAGTGCCGATCTCTGGTCAGCATCTACGCAACAGCGATTTCTCCTCTCTCGAGATCAGTATCAGGCATAGGCTAGAGGGGTGGCAATTACACTCTCTCTCCATGATGGGCAGGATTACCCTGGTACGGTCAGTTCTTTCCTCGATCCCGATTTACCTATTATCCAACTCCCTTATACCAGTAGCGACAGTGAGGAATTTTGAGCAGATCTTCATGAACTTTTTCTAGGGGAGGAACGGAGGCAGAGGGGGCATCCATCTTATGGCATGGGAGGTTGTATGTCAGCCTACGAGATATGGTGGTTTGGGGGTGTAGTCCTTGGTGGCGAGGCGGGAGGTCCTAGCAGCACGGTACGCTGCTAGAGTTGTGTTGGAGCCTGATGGTATGTGGTCTTCGCTGATGAGGGCCAAGTATGGCGCTCTAGAGCCTGGGGCCCGTGCTGGACGCCGCCATTCACTGGTCTGGAGAAAGATTTGTGCTAGAGCAGGGTTGGTGCTTCCTGTGATTAGATGGACTATTGGTGATGGTCGGTCCATTGATGTGTTGGAGAATCGCTGAGTGACGGAGCAGCCTATTAGTAGACTTCCAGTTATGGTGGATACATCGGGGATAGCCGGTCTCAGGGTCAGAGATTTGATGGAGCCTGGGGGGACCATTGAAGGGTGGAGTTGATTAGGGAGGCTTTTAGGGAGCAGCTGACAGAGATGATCTTGGCCCTACCTATCCTTCCTCGGGAGGGGCCGGATAGACTAGTCTGGATGCCGACAGGGCGATCGCAGATGCAAGCTAGGGATATCTACATGTTGTTGCGCCGAGAGTCAGCCCGGCAGATAGAGGGAGGATGGATTTGGAGGATGCGGATTCACCCGCGTGTGGCACTCTTCATCTGAAAGGTGGCATGGGGCTGCCTACCGACCAGGAGCTTGCTAGCATGGCGAGGGGTAAGGATCACTCGGTGTTGTGAGGAGTGTACGGAGACTGAGGAGACGATTGATCATGTTCTCCTGCAGTGTCCCAGAGCTAGGGGGATTTGGAGCCGATCACCCTCTTTGTTGCCCCATTCAGACGAGTCGACACAGGATTTGATTCATTGGCTAAGAGTTTCCATGCAGAGTCCTAGCACTGTTGAGGTCGGGATTCGATGGGCATATTTGGCTCATTCTATTTGATTGGACAGGAATGCTGGCATCTTTGAGGGCAAGCGGTTACCCCCGTGGATGGTGGTGGACAGAGCTATGCGTCTTGCTAGGAAGGTTACTACTACTTCCATTAGGTTCTCTTCTGAGATGGCCAGGGACACCTGGGGTACTCTTTCCGCTGTCATAGCGCCCAGATTCGCCCTAGTTTCTTGGGTACCCCCATCCCTTGGTCATCTCAAAGTGAACTTTGATGGTAGTATGTCGGTGGATGAGGTGTCAGAAGGAGTTGGCTTTGTCATTAGAGACCATCTAGGTAGTTTGATAGCAGCTGGTGGCCGCCGCACACCGGGACTTACCGCAGTCAGTGCGGAGCTGCGGGCAGCCTGGGAGGGGATATCCTATGCGAGACGGATACTCCGTGCTAAGCATATATGCCTTGAGGGTGACTCCTCTGTGGTGATCGAGTGAATTCGGGGAATGGATAGATTTGGTGATGATTATCCTCTCATCCGTGAGATCCGGAGACTGGCTCAGGAGTCGAGTGATTTCCAGGCTTAAATGTTTTTCGGGAGGCGAATAGTGCAGCAGACTGGATTGCCTCATTTGTTGCCCGAACTCCAGGGAGGTCACATGAACATTTGTAGAAGATATTTTTTCTACCTTGCACTTTTTACTTTCTTCTGATATGGCTGAATGTACTTAAGTTAGAGCTATATGAAATGCTGTTTTCATCAAAATTTTATTTTATTTTTTTATTTTATATAGCGGAATGAGTCGGCCGCGTCGGCTTCATTAGGCGCCACTTTAGTTACTAGCACGGTGGAGAGAGAAAAGGCGGAGGAAATCTTCCGTTGCAGCATCGCTTCAGACAGCTGTTCTTGTCAGAAGAATCACGTGATCTCGACCATACGCTCACCACATCAGGTGGGCCCCATCCGCCGCCCATGGCAGAATCCGCTGACGTGGCGATTTTGCGAGGCCGAACGAGGGGGCTCGTCGAGCAGGAGCAGGAGCAGCAGCAGCTGATGATGTCTGCCACAAAGGCTCGCACCTTGCGGCAGGGAAGATGCCCTCCGTTTTTTGTTAAATAATCCCAGTATTAAGGATGCTATGGCGAAGTCTTACAGAAGATATATATATATATATCAGAAAGACTGTCATGTCGAGCTCTTTTCCAGCTCCACACGTGTGTGTGGGACCTCGTGCGTGCCGTCCAGCCGTGGCCGTGTAATGCGAAACAAGCAACACTCGATACTCCATGTGTGTCAAGTACGTGCAAGTACTGAGTTATTGCCCATGCTCATCCATCTAGGTCCCGCCACGGAACCCTTTTTATCGATCACGTAGTCATGCAATACATTATATTTCCACATTAATTTACCTCCCATGCCGAGGGTCGTACATTTTATACGCACAGCTTATCATCTCGATCAGCCCCGAGAAAATTAAGTTCGCTCGTATCACGACTGCTTATCAACTAATCACGCAATGAGAAGGCAGCAATTTCCTCTTTCGGTACCGACTGCGTTCCCTTGTGTGGGTGCTCTAATTGTCTGGTTCGGACTGGTATCGACTTAAGATTCTTATATTTAACTATTGGAGTAACGCGGTGGACTTGTAGGCGGTTTAGTCTCTCTTATCTTTTTTTTTTTTTAATATAGCAACATTTTTTTTGTTTTGGACGTATTCTAAATAAGAGCGGCAATCGAGTCGAGTCGGATTGGATTTGATGCGGGTTGGATCAAAAATTCATCAATCCAAATCCGACCCATTTATTAAATAGTTCAAAATTTTAAATCTGAATCTGACCTATTTATTAAACGGATAATCCGACCTGACCCACATTATCTATTTATTAAACATGTTGAACAGGTTAAATGGGTTTAGATAAAACATGTTAAGTGGGTCGGGTTAAATAAGTCAAAAATAGGTTAAACAGGTTTTAAATAGGTTAAATGGATCAGGTCATAACCTGATCCGACTATTAAATGGGTCAAAACACGTTAGACATGTCATAGGTTTAAATCATAATCCAACCCATTTAATAAATAGGTTTAGATAAGTTGACCCATTTACAACCTAAACATATTTATGTCAAATCCAAACCTGCTTAAAGCAGGTTGTTCGTAGATCAGACCGACAGGTTGGGTCATAAATTGCCACCCTTAATCCTAAAGACATCACCTCAATTTAAAAACATTTTGAGCCGATCTTTCAACTTTCCAAATCGTTCAAAAATGATCCTCCAACTCTTCAATCATCCGACACGATTAGCCTGCGATTGCAAATGACCAAAATACCCCTATCCCCATCAAACATCTATTAATGTCTTTCCATCATGTGGATAAATGGAGTTTGGAGTGTTTTAAGATCCATGCGGTGGTGATCCTTAATTATGTGCTATGTACCAAGGTTACTTTGAAATTTGTATAGGCAAATAATCCTTAACTATAGTCCGTGGTGATCCTTAATTATGTGCTATGTACCAAAGTTACTTTGAGATTTGTATAGGCAAATAATCCTTAACTATTGTCTGTATATTAAGGGTGCTTGGAGATCTATGCAAGAGTACGAATAATGGAGTACGGAGTGCTTTGAGAGATGTGCGGTATATGATCTTTAACTATGTGTTATATACTAAGGATGCTTTGAAATCTATGGAAGTGGATGAATAAAAGAATTCGGAGTGCCTTGAGATTTATGTATGCGGATGAGTGAAACAGTTTGTGCACGCTTGTTGCTTAATAATATGGTATCAATTGCTCTTTTAGATTAGTTATTCCTTAGCTAAATACTCTGAAGAAAAAAAAAAAGAAGAGAAGAATTGAACAATGGATGTGCATACAAGTTTTACAATGTATACATGCGTTCTATATCCACCTAAACAACTAAAATTTCCTTTTCTTGCTGTTGAATCGGATAAGTTTGCCTCAACACCGATCTTTCAATCCAATTGTTTTGCATTGGTGTATTCTCAAGCACCACACTTTTATGATAATTAAATTTGGTTTGTTATTGTAGATATCGAAAATTCAAATATATAGTTATGGACAAAATTATCTTTGCGAATTCTTATAAGTAACATTTGACATATCGACCAGTGTTGGTACATGCCGACCATACCATACTATATTGGTACTGAACTGGCGTACGGTATAAGAGATGCACCAATACTTGGAATGTTGAACTAGATACTGTACCGAATGCACTGATACTAAAAGAGAATAGTATTGGTCTAGAATTTGATATTGACATGGCGGACCTTGTTTGAGTTCAGATCATATGCGGCCAACTCAATTTGAATAATTCATTGGGTCAAAAAAAAAAATTATAAACCTGACCCAACCTGACCTAAATATATATTGGTTTGGGCTCCGGCCCGATATCAAAAGCCAAATAGGAGACTGGGTTAGGCGGTTAAGCATACCTTTGTCCGAACCGACCTGTTTGCAGTCCTAGACGCCACTTATACAATGCCTCGTGTGGTAACGGTGCTCATCCTGTTATGGCCATCGTGCCAGTCACAGATTTCGCGTGCTTATTATCCAGGCGGGAAAAATTTCAAACACGCGGTGCGCGCGCCACTATGTAGGCCGGAACCCACAGCTCTGGTCCTCGCCGTGAACCTCCCAGCGGCGAGAGGGCCATCACCCACTCTCTCTTTTTCTCGCCCCCCTTTCCTTTCTTTGCTCCACTACTCCGTGGTTCTTAAGGAGACGGATGATTTCATGATCAGAATCTTTTTAAGGATATGGATGCTTCATGACCAGAATCCTTTTTAAGGAGATCGATGGTTTTATGACCAGAATCTCGAAAAGGTTAAAGGTAATCTGAACGCATCTCTCTGTTCCATTTGATTTTGATGATCTTCGGATGATCTCATGTTAAATCTAGGAGCAAATTTGGTTGGAAAATGATGACTTAGCCTTTCTTTCTCCCATGATTAGGAATTATATGTCAGTCTGGATCCGAATCTTCTGTGTAGATCAGTGGACTAAGATCCTTTAGATGATTCTCTATGGGATTTTGCTGAATTTTGTTCAGATGCTTATGGTTCTTGATATGAAATACATGTTGATAGTCATTCTGCTATTTGCAGACTTCTGTAGCGATCATAGATTCTGTGAGGCGCTAAAATCTTGTGAGTGAATTGTTGCCTATGTTTGTTGAAGAGAGATGGAGATGTTTCTTTCCACTATTTTCATTGATATTTTCGATCATGATGAATTAAATATCTTTTCCAGTCCATAAAAAATAAAAAAAAAAGAGTATTTCATTTGTCCAGTTCTTGGATTATGTCATATACACCTTTAGTAATATATGCAAATTTTTATTTAAAGTGCTGAATTGCCTGTATTTTTTTTTTTAAAGATACAAATTTATCACATGCGTGGCATTTGCTAGGTATACATTGCCAATCCTTTTTCTCTTTGTGCTGTTCTGCTTACAATTGAAACTGTAAGAACACTGCTGATGTCAGTTAGAAGTCGGTGAGAGTATGTAGAGATTGCTTGGAAGTGAATTGCTGAAATCATTCAGTCCAGTTCTATTAGTCTATTTTCCATGATTTTCACAACATTATTGCAACTATTCTGTGGAGCTCATATCGTGCAACATAAGCTAGTAATACCAATAATGCATATGAATTGTTACTTGTTTCACCATCTATCCAATTCAGTTTATCATCCATAGATCAACAAAGAACCCCGAAATAAACAATTTGTGTCAAGTTCATGCAAGATGACCTTCCTACCCCTTTTTTTTCCTTTTATCATTGGTTCTTATCTGAGGCCAAATTCTTTGTTGTAGCAGCAGTCTTGCTTTTATGCTCTATAAGAATCTCCAGATGTCTGAAACTTGATGACCATCGGGACTAGGATAACCACATGCGAGATGATAGCTTGGGCAAATAGAATTCAGCAAGATCAGGCATTTTCTTTTTCTGTCTTTCCTTTCTTTTCTTATCTTCTTTGTTTTATTCTGCAGGTAAGTGGGGAAGTGTTGCTTACAGATGCTATACACTTGACTGCCATGGTTATGTAGACACTAAACTACAATTTAACAAAAAAAAAAAGGACTGAAACTGTCACAGTTTCTTTCCTAGGTTTTTCTAGAGAACAGGAAAAAAATGTTTACTGTGTTCAGAACATTCAACTTCATTCAAGCATATCAAAGTGATGGATTAACTTTATTAAACTCTGTCTATTGGGATCTGGAAGAATGACGGACATTTCTTGGTGGTGGTCAGGTTCATGTGTTGTTAGTTGAAAGTTAAAACTAGTCATGAGTAAGGATTTGGGGTTTCCTCTGGTCCTTGGAAAGATCAAGAGGAGCTAAGTTAGACTTATGTTCACGTGTTGGGTGGGGGCGTGTGTCTAAGCATTTGTCCTTCCAATATCCAAGAGTTTCTTCTCACAGAGTGGTGTCTGATTGACATACAATATTCATGTTTACGTGCCAGCTGCAAGTATTCTAGGCTAAATAAAAGCGTCTCAGTAACACAGACCAAGGGACATGACTGAGATTCTCTTATTTATTTAGCTGATAGATCATGGATGCCTCTGAGCATGGAAAGTGGCTTCCATATTTAGGGGAAAGAATCACTATCGAGCTGCCTTTATCAATTTTTTTTTCTTTTTCCTCGAGATGCCCCTGCTATAGCTTGAATATTCTTGTAGTGCCTTCTAACGGAAGATCAACAGTGTTGGCTTAGACTTTTGCATGACTAAAGCACACAGCAGGTTATGGAGTTGGGACATGCAGGTGCTGTATAGCATTCCATTGAAGATTGAAAGTGATTCTGGAGAGTTGAAATCATAAGAAGAGGGCTTTTGGAACTGGAGGAGAAAGTTCCTGTGGCATTACCAACTACTTGCGGTTTGTGCAGCCATTTGAGGATTCTGGTGACTCCTATATCGCATTCAGCAAGATCACGCGAATGCAACTGATGAAATTACTACATATGACTAAGTAAACACATAAATAAAACATGATTATGGTTTTAATGAAGAACAAGTGTCATAAATGAGGTACACATGCTCTTGGATAACAAACTTTTTTGGGCTGCAATTATGTACATGTAGCATGTGGATAAAGCTATCTTCTATTCGACAAATGAGAAGGTCAGGTAGCATGCACATTAATTTAAAGATAAACCTATGAGTCAAGTAACTGAATTTGCTTTTGTTCAGATGCAAGGTATATTGATTGAACTTGTATGACTAGCTCTTCCCAGGACACAAAATCTAGGCGATAACTCAGAAGGCCACTTTTGGCATTCTAGCGATGAATGGAAGAGTATATCCTTGTACTAAAAGATTGAAATGATTGATCTTACATTCATCTTCAAGTCTATGCTAGTTGGAACTAGTTCATGTGACAGAAAGCCTCCAAAAAAAATAATATAATGTTTATCGGTCAACAGTCTAGTTCATAATTTTTTATAGTTGCTTATAACTAATTTATGGTTTTCATTTGCTTAGTTGGAGTTGAACCACTTGGTTAGTTGTAATTAGTTCAAGTGTTAGAAATTAAAACGTTAACATGACTTAGTTGCTTGTAACTAATTTATGATTTTTATTTGCTTATTTAAAATCAAATCTTTTCTCATATTCAGTCTAAAGTGAAATTTTAGTAGCTCTCCATAGAAAATTACTCTGTAATTCACTGAAAATGAGAATGCCATCAGATTGTATATGATTTGCATTTAATCACAGTTGCTAGATGAGGATATTTCAAATATCCAAAACAACATTATATCAACTGGCACCATATTATTGTCAATACTATCAACTAGTGTTACATTATGAAAAAAAAATTGTGATACTTTCTCTTGAAAATAGGTGGCAAAATTTATGAATAACAAGTATAGATTAATTTGTTTATAGGATCAGTTCTTTGTTTTTGGTCCATGATGAATTGATATTCACCACTCTCACCACAACTACTTGTAATATTGGTTATTGCTTTTTGGTGCACATTCTTAATAATCTTCACTAACTCTCTCTCCTGTTATTTAATCATATATTTTTCTTAAGCATTGAGACCCATAACAATTAGTACAGTAAGTTACATTTATAAATATAATCACGGACTGGTGTTTCAAGAGTGATTCAGGTGACAAGGGGGGACATGAGAGAACTTGAGGAAGATCAAAAGAACTAAGAAACCAGAGAGATGGAACTGATATAAAAACATATAAGTCAAAAGATAGAGTTTAACAATGTTGTTTACTACTCATGAATTATTTAAAAGTTGCTGCTAACTATTCATTAGCAGCAACAACTAGCTGAAAGTAGAGTTATCAGAGGAGCAAAATGCATTCTTCAGATGATTGCTCATAGCTCATTTGATGTTCGTGAACATGACACACTAGGAGATCTATATCTCTGGGGGCATAAGTAATGAGTCCCATATATCGTTATCAAAAAAAGGGTATAGCCCATCGGCCTCCTCTATTTCACTACTGTAGATCCCTTCGATGTGAATGTCTTTGTTGGCAGAAGCAACACTACCAGAATTGTGTAAGCTATTGTCACTTATATAAAAATGACCCTTGGCAGCTTGAGAGAAAAGTGAGTTTTGCATGATTTCCATAGTGCGAGATCCACACTCATATTTCTTCAAGGGAGGAGCTACATTGTTCCCAATTGAATCTGAAAGGAAACCATGTTTAAATGTAGCGCTTGGCCTGAAAGCATCTGGAGAATTATTCTTAGCATGTTCAGGAACTTGAGCAGCCAACAGGGTTTTAGTGCATCGTACCGCCTTGGTCCTGATTACATGAACTTCTGAGCTGCTCTCTTTCTTCCGTGACTTTGATTTTTGGAATGGTGTTTTCCTAGTTCTTGATGAAAACTGTTGCTGAGAGCTGCTTCCTGAGACTTTTTTCCTGAGATAGGTATTCCAGTAGTTCTTTATTTCATTGTCTGTTCTCCCCGGTAATCTTCCTGCTATCAAAGACCATCTACACAATGCAAAGGTTAAGTGGAGTGGGCACCTCTACTTACACTTATGCTACATGATAGGATGAGACAAATCAAAATTCGGAAATGAAACAGTCCTGTTGCATTTTTATGTCAAAATCATAAGAGGATCTTGCATTTGGTAAAACTTTTTTTCACAATATCGTTCTTTTTCTTGATCATTTTTTCTAGTTCAACGTTATATCACTGTATGATGGAGTAAGCTCAGATTCCTGACTGCTGCTGCTGGAGCTAGCTAATTAGTATGCAACACACTCTAATCTGTCTATGCTGTGTTGATATGATTTCATCACATCATCTGAACCATCATGATCACTTTGTTTTTTCCTAGTCTAGCTCATGCTAATCAGGAATGGAGCGAAAGAAGTATTTAGTAACTGCAAAACAATTTAATCCAAACAATAAACCATCTTCATGTATTAAAATCCAGAAACAATCTCGGAAGGGGAAGGGGGAAGAGGGAATAATCTGTTTCCAAAATCCATGGAGGTCTGGCCCATTGCCATTGCTAGGTTTCTGGAGTCCATGGTCACTGCCGGATTTATGACGATGCATTTTGTCTTCATCTTTATCTTTTCATGGGGATGGAGGTAACGGAAGAGGGTGGAGATGGGTGGGTGGAATAGAGGGTGAGGACGAGGTGGATGGGAAGGGGATCGAGTTGAAAAAGCAATGAAGAAGGGGTGTTGAGATGCTGCTGGGGTGCTGGAGAGGAAGCATTTAGTGTGGGAGAGTGTTGTTAAAAACGAACTGGCGATGGATTAGGGAGATGGAAACTAGGTTTTTGGTTGAACTGCGGTCCTCCCCAGTTGAACCTTGTGAGTCCCACTACCTGAATATCTGAATGGTTTGGTCCACATCACCATGTTCCAACATTGATAAATTGGTATGTGTTCTTGGAAAGCAACTAGTCCATCATAACAAGAACCAGGTCACCAGGTTCCTGTAGATCAAGGGCACTGGGTTCATATTTATTTTGGATCATAGGAATACCAAAATAGGTGATTTTTGTTGTCAATCATCTATCAAGATGATTTCCATCATGGACTATTAGATCTCGAAGAAAGACATGAAAGCTTAAAAGAAGAAAGAAGAAGTATCAAGAACTTGATACTTACCTATTGCCAAGTAGCTTATGGAGCCTGATGATCAATTCCTCTTCTTCCTTGGTGATATTCCCCCTCTTGATATCTGGTCTCAGATAATTCAACCATCGCAACCTGCAACTCTTACCACACCTATTCAATCCTGAAAGACCAAAGCTATGATCGTGTCAGCAAAACCTATTTTAGAATTCTTTAAATTCTGAACACATGAAGTCATCTATTCTTATTGAGAAATATCTTCAGCTTGAAAAAAAAGGTCATGAAATTCTCATGATTTTGTTAGAAGACCAATTCATCCTTTAGATACCAGGATGCTGACTATTTGAATGCTTTTCTAGTTTACTACTACTGCTTGTTCTTCACTTATTCTGATTAGTGTTTACAGCAACTAATATATGGAAGCAATATTGAGCATGATTTAGGCAAAATGCAGTTGTACCCAGACATGCATAAATTACTCTCTTACCTGCATTAGCAGGTAAACTTCGCCATCTCCCTGGGCCATGGACCATGATATAGTCTGATAGTAACTTGTCTTCGTGGCTCGTCCAAGCTCCCCTATTGAGCCCTTCTTCACGGCAGCATCCCTTCGTCGCCATCTTCTTCCCTGTTTTTTCCTTCGACCCTTGAGAATGCACTGCGCATGCGGCATGCAGCTCAAATAAACAAGCTTCAGAATCATCTGCTACTCCAACATTTAATGCCAACTGCTTGACATATTCTGAAGTTCACACCTAGTCTTGGGTGCGACGAGGCCTCATGGCACTTTTTCAAGACTTGGTATGGCCAAAGAATCAAAAGGTCAAGTTCCCCATTGCAGTATAAGTTAAAAGAGCATCATGGCGTATCCCTACCTACATGAACGATCATTTCATCATTCTGTAAGCATCTAGAGCTTGTCTGCCTTACTTAGGATTCTCTCTCGCTCAGCATGATTTGGTGACCGCACCTTTCTGTATAAATTGTCATATATGGGAACTTAACTACCCTAGGAAGAAACCCTAAAACATCAAATAATTTAAGAGTGAGATGGCCAGCTTCTAATTTTTATCTGTTAATAGCATGTAGTTTGGGAAGTTGATGTAGTGGGAGCTGCCAAGCTAGGATAGCTCTTTCATGTGCTAATAGCTTGCTTCTAGCCTCTTATTCTTTGCCAGAGAGACCTTTTGCTGTTTAAAGTAAGACCCAAATGGTTAAATGCGACAAGGGTTCTAAGAAGGAAAATTTGATGGCGATGGCGGTTGTGATCACGGT